>QAOA01006501.1:64900-114832 GCA_003255065.1 Cercis canadensis | reverse complement strand
TTTTTTTCTTGCTTTATTTTGTTGTTTCCTTTATCTATATATTATGTTTATTATTTATTTCTGTATTTTTTGGATTTATTTAATTATGTTGCTGTTTTGACCTTAAAATGGCAGATGTTTAAGTTTATTTTTATCATTGTTTTGATCTCAAAATGATGGCTATTTTTTCTTTGAAGTGTCATTTCTCTTTGATTAGCCCTGTTTAAACTTCTTGGGTTAGCCTTGAAAATCATACTTCTTGATTTTATTGTTGGTATTGACATTATGTATTGAGGAAATTTAGTTTGTGCTTCTTGGAGGAGGAATTTGGGCAATTTTTTTTTGAAGGCCCCTTACTATCATATACCTCTCAGTTCATTTGGCCATTTTAAGATATTGCTTTAAAGCATAAAAAGAAAACACTTGTATGTTAATTCTCAGGTCTGTAAGTCAGGACTTAGTCTTTGTTTTTCTAGTCGGAGCTGCAGAGCTCCGATTTAAGTGATCCTTGTCCCGTTAGGACCGCAAGATGTGTGTCTCTCTTGTGTAAAATTTTCAAAGAAAAATCTCCTTTCTCTTGTTCCTAATTTGTATTTAAAGTTTGATGTCTTCCTGTACTGTCGGGTCTGTCAGTTTTCTTTGGCAGCCCTTAGTCTTTTGCTTCTAAGTTGAGTTATAGAGCTCCGACTTGAGTGATTTTTGTTCTGATAGAACCATTAGACGTAGGCCTTTTTTGTATAAAAATTTCATGGTCACAATCCCCTGGCATGTGTTCCCAGTTTTTGTCCAAAGTTGACCCAATTTCTACACTGTTATAAGTTTTTTTTATGCACTATTTGCATTATCTTTGGGGCTGCTTTTGGGTTATTGATTCATTGACTGTGATATTATTTTAGAGAATAATAACATGCTATTTCACGGAGGTTGTTTATGCATGTGTTTCATTTCTATGAACTCATCTCATCTTTTTGACCTTTGAATACCATGGTTGGCGATGTTGGATACTTGAATGGAAGAATTTTGGTAAGCTAAAGAGGCTGATTCTAGTTAAGAGACCAACACTTTTATTCTTTTCTTTCTTTTATTTCTATGTAATTTAAATGCCTCTCCCCATTAGACTAAGAAAAGTGTTGTAATTTGTAATTTCATGCATTGCATTTAGGTACGTAATAGAGTGATTAATCTCCATAGGCCCCATACTTATCATAGAAGAATATGATGATCCACCTACATATGGGGTGACCCACTTTATCCGTCCTAGGTAAGGATAAGCGCCGCCTTAGAATTACTTTATGAGAGGAATGGGTGGAAGGATTAGGGTTAGTTAGTTGCATGCATAACATAATTTTTGCTTTAATTGCTTTTTGTCATTTTCAAAAAACATTTGATATTTTATTATTTGTATGCATGTTTAGATCCTCATTTGAGAGCAATGCAAGACTATAATGATCCATTTTTTTTTTGAAAACTTTGTTCTTTGATTAATTTATTCCTTTTGTATAAACAAAAGAAAAGAACAAAAAAGAATGTAAAAGAAGTTTTGAAAAGAAATTTTTTTTCTTTGTTTTAAAATTTTTGATTGTTTTGTTTTCTCTAAAAATGAACTATGAATGCTTTGATACCTAATTAGGGTACATAGGAGCTTGTAGAGGAAGCAAATCAAGTCAAATGAAATAAATTCCTCATTTCATTTTTAGTTTTGTATTCTCTTAGATTGCATAATAACGGCTCATGCCACCCATTGGCTCACAAAGCTCTCTACTTTTGTTAGGAGAAGCACTAAGGCTAACTTGAGACATTTTTACATTCATTAGTTTTCTTATTTAACTATATATATGCAAATTAATTGTTTAGGGATAATATAAATACATTGTTGGCCATAACTAATTTGCATAATTAATTTCAGGTAACCGTCTATCAGACGGGTGTTATGGTGTGCCTAACACCTTTCTCACAAACAATTAGACTCCCAAACCATTTCTGGTTCATATACTATTTTTTAAAAAAAAAAATTCAAAAGGGGTTTTCCAATTGTTTCCTATTTTATTAATACAATTGATGACAACTTCAAGTTTTCTTTAAAAACAAATCTTTTTTTTTTTTAAGTCTGTCATCCACATTGCGGTGACCTTCAGTTATGTTGTGACAATATCTAACAACTTTCACCCAAAGAAAAGCATCCCTATATATTCCTTTTTCATCCAAATCGTGAGCCACAAACTTCCCAAATAGATTTCCAATAGTTTCTACAATTTTGGAATTCAAAAGGAAGATCATAGACTCTTATCCAGAATGATTCATGGTAAATAACCATTGAGATGCACTACAAGAAAATTGTTGGATTCTAACGGAATTTTTCTGTTGGAATTTGGCCAAATTCTGTTGGAATTTTGGGTCATTGGAATTGCAAAATTCCAACGGAATTGTACAATTGGAATTTATTTTTGGGGAAAAAATTTCAACAACAAATTCCAACGGTAAAATACTATTGGAATTATTTTGGAAAATTCTAATAGTATTGTCTGTTGGAATTACCGTTGGAATGTTGAAAAAAAAATATTTTTTAAAAAATTATTTTTTTATTTTTTGAAAAAATTTGAAATTTATTTTGTATTTTTTGAAATTTCAACAGAATGAAAATTTCGTTGGAATTTTTAAGTATTTTTTTTTACTTTACTTTTAAAGGTAAATTCTTAAATAATATTTCTTAAAAATCAAAATCTACCATTTGACAAATTCTTGTGAATTTTAATTACATGTAATTTCGATACAACATTTCAAATGCATGTATTTATAAAATATTTTGTTTGAATACACTACTATAAAAAGAATAATTTAACAAAAATATGCAAAACCTCGTTGTATTTATAATTTAACAATAGAACAAGATCTCTATTAGTATTCTACAAAATATGATAGCTTACAAATGAGCAAATTATACAGTAAAAAATTCTTGCTAAAGAATTTTCATAAAACATCAAATGTAAACTTAAAAACCAATACAAGTGACATCAATAGAGGCAAATAGCCATCATACTCTCCCTAAGCACATTTTGGAGGAAACTTAGTTGATTTCTTGGATCTTGGCATTAGTCTTTTTTTGAATAAATAAGGAATATTACAATGTTTCCATCAATTGAGTACCTTCTCCTCATTCTTTGTTTGGTCCAGAGCATAACTACTAACTTCAATTGGACAAGGCAAATAACTAAGTACACCATCCAGAAGTGGTTGTACCCCCTGTACCAGTAACAATAGGAGATGAAAAATATAATAAACATACGGGTAATCGTTATACAAACAAGAGTAGCCATAAGATATAATCTAGATTGTTCAAATATAAGATTTATAAGAAAAGAGCACAAAAAATATCAGATTTGTGTATATTTTATTTTCTTTATGATTTTCCCATGATTACAATAAATCCCTCTCTCTATATCATCCATACTCCCTATATATACTTTCACTTCCTTTGCACAAAGGTTGCATCTAGAACACTGATTTNCTAATCGTTATACAAACAAGAGTAGCCATGAGATATAATCTAGATTGTTCAAATATAAGATTTATAAGAAAAGAGCACAAAAAATATCAGATTTGTGTATATTTTATTTTTTTTATGATTTTCCCATGATTACAATAAATCCCTCTCTCTATATCATCCATACTCCCTATATATACTTTCACTTCCTTTGCACAAAGGTTGCATCTAGAACACTGATTTCAAGAACCATATCTTTCTTCCTAAATCCATAAATTTGATTGATTTACTGCATCATCATATACTTGCATAAACTGCGTTCATCCAGAAGTAGTGAGCAAATGAAAGGGAAGAAAAAAGAAATATGACAAATTATTTACTGAAGATGCACAAGCACCTCAGATTATACGGAGACTTGTGATCAAAAGAAACAATTTAACTGGTCCTACTCAAACCATTTCTCAATGACTCTTCTTATCACATGTATTCTGTCAGAGTAGGATTTGAATTGAAAGAAGGTATCCTTGATGTACTTGCCACCCCTACTCCCCCAGAAAAAAACATTGGCTTAGGTAATTACCATAGGCCAAGAATTGACGACGGAAAAAACCCTAAAGAAGATCTCAGAAGATAAACTGACTAGCAAAGATGGCCTTCTGGCATGTAGAGAATACTATTTCAGACATCTCCACAAGTTTAACCACTTATCAAAGCATAGAATATGGAGTTTCCAGATGAACAACAGCAATACATTACTGAACAAAGACATTATTAGCATTCATATTTCTGAACAGGAATAAACATATTTAAAGAAGCAATAAAACTCACCATACTTAATCTGTTGAAGAGACACGGTGGAATGCATGCAAAGAATGGGGAAGCTCCAGAGGTGCAATAGGGTCACAAGAACCTTCCTTTGGAGCTCTCATTCTCATTGTAATATGCCAGCTGAAAAACACATTCAAACTTTAGAAATAAAAGCTAACTAACAAAGAGAACACTGCCCTTAAGTGCAAATTTTTAAAATATGGAAGTGTTCTGGCTTTCAATTTCATAGATCCAAATAAAATGTTCTATCTGTATCTTGAGTAATTACCAAAACTATCATTGGGGGTCATTAGAGACAAGCTTATTGACAATGTTAAAGTTATAACCCTTGGTTGACACTTTTGCTGTTTTGCACACATGTGGGAAAGGAATATCAAAATTTGTAAGTTAAGAAGTCAACTCACTATTATCTCCTCTATATTTGAGAGTTTCTAAAGTAACATAAAGCTGATGCAGCACCTTATCTGGAGCATTTTCTCCCAAATCAAAAACCTACAAACAGAATTGCCTTAATATCAATCTAATCGGCGATAATGTGAACACATAATCAGTAAAGCATGTCCCATCTTTGAATAAATTTTAGAAAGAGTTTGACTCACTAACAGGTGGTAATATACCTGGTTTTTGTTAAGAAGGGAACGATATGCAACAAGAAGTTCCCCTCCAAGCTGACCACCACTTTTGGAATTTATGAAGACTATTACAGGACATGCAGGTACATGGGAACTACTTCCAACCTCGGACCCTGCTACAAGTATGTAATCTGGAATGAAGAAGTCCTCTAAGATTTTGTTGGAATTGAAATCACCCATTACAACCTCCCAACTGCATAATTGTATAACAAGAAGCCATCAAATTTGAATTCAAGTCTCCAGTAATAAATAGTGTGTTAAAGACAGCCTTTTTGATAGTATTTAGGAGAAAGAAAAAGATCTAAAATATAAGAACTATTTTAATTAGTAAAGGAGTTAAATATATTAGCCATATAGAATAAGTTAGGAACAAGAAAGATTTAAGGAGATATAAGAAAGAAATATTCAAGATTTGCAGTCTAGAACTAAGTAAATTATATACATGTGTCAGCAAGGGCATGGATAGATGTACTCCAAAGCAATTGACTACCAGATTCTACACATTTTCCTTCATAATTTAATATTCAACAGAAAATGGCCTAGTAAATCAAACTCAGGAAAAACTGTGCAGTTTCAATGTTTTAATGAACAAAAAATGTGTCATTAGGCATGCGAAACCAACACAAAACATTGACCGAAACACTTTGCATCAGCATACAAGTTACATACATGTTCATTGATAATTACATGAATGAATCTTCAATTTACCCATAAGCAACGTGCAAAAGAAAATACAAAGACATAAACAGACCCCTTTTAAAAGCAAATCAGTTTACTGATAAATATTGATCACAATAAAATATTTGAACCTATCCTTAGCTTTAAGATCCAACTAAAACGATAAATGATCATCAGGATCCATCCCACCTCCTAACCAGGAAACCATAAATTGAACCCTTGATATCCTTGGTCACCATTTTCCCAAAACAAAATGAAAATTTCTTAAGTAGCTCCATCGTCGCCGTTCGAACTCAGTTTGGTCGACAAGGAAGCTAATCAAAATCAGGGGCCTTTGCAAGAGTACTTAATAGAAACTCAAAGTTCCATCCTTTCTGACTAATGAAACCATTATTTGCAACGAATTGTAATAATTGTGAGGAACTAAAACTCATCCAAAGAATCAGCTTCCCAAAAAGGTTTATAAATATATAAAATAGCTTTCTGATCAACCAAACAGGGCTTTGCTCGCAGAGTTCAAACAGGTAGGGATGACAATTTGCGCCAGACCCGATGGGGCATTGGTATTTTTACCCGTTCGGGTACGGGTATGGGGCAGAAAAATGGAGATGGGGATGAGTACTTTTTTGAGTAATTTTATAGGGCGGGTCCGGGGATGGGTAAGCCTCACCCCACCCGTCATATAAATATATANGTCACCATTTTCCCAAAACAAAATGAAAATTTCTTAAGTAGCTCCATCGTCGCCGTTCGAACTCAGTTTGGTCGACAAGGAAGCTAATCAAAATCAGGGGCCTTTGCAAGAGTACTTAATAGAAACTCAAAGTTCCATCCTTTCTGACTAATGAAACCATTATTTGCAACGAATTGTAATAATTGTGAGGAACTAAAACTCATCCAAAGAATCAGATTCCCAAAAAGGTTTATAAATATATAAAATAGCTTTCTGATCAACCAAACAGGGCTTTGCTCGCAGAGTTCAAACAGGTAGGGATGACAATTTGCCCCAGACCCGATGGGGCACTGATATTTTTACCCGTTCGGGTATGGGTATGGGGCAGAAAAATGGAGATATGGATGAGTAATTTTTTGAGTAATTTTATAGGGCGGGTCCGGGGATGGGTAAGCCTCACCCCACCTGTCATATAAATATATATAATACATTTGACAATCATATATCTCTGCTCATGTTTTCTAAGTTTATTTATATCAAGTAAATCCTTTTCCGTGTTTCATTACATGAAGTAGTTACTCAAAATTATATTATTTTGCCTTCTTTAATATTTCATGGTAATTGTGAAGGGACTATGTGAATGCTGTTTCACAAAGAAGTGCTTTTGGGAAATTGAATCTTTTTGAATGTCAACAATTTTCCTTCAAACGATTAAAGATATGGTTTGAATGTCAGCAAGGGATGTCTTCTAAATACTTTGCAAAGCAAATCTGTACATATTTTCATCATAAAAAATGTTGCATGACTAATATCAACCTTAATCTTATTAATATAAGAGAATAGATACATATGTGGAAGTGCTATCATTTCAATTGTTTTCTAAGGTAACCCGAGTAAACAAGCTTGAATTTCAATCAGGCATCTAAAACAAACTTTTTCAATTAATATGTGTGTGCAATTAATGTGTACCCGATGTGGCATATTGTGCTACCTAAGAATCTTTGTTAAATATTTTTGAATCTTGAATTACTCTAGTCAATGATTCATATTTTGTAGATATAAATTTTCATTGCATGATTACGCTTAAGTGACTATAAGCATTTGTTTTCCATCTCAGTAAAAACTATGTAAATTGTTGCACTGCTAGCAATACATCCATTTGAGTCATCTTCAAATTTCTAGTCTATTTATCAAGGATTCTTTTCACTTTTCAAGTTCAGATTACCCTTTTTCCTAAGCTTCAAACTATGTAAATTCTTGATNTATTTTTGAATCTTGAATTACTCTAGTCAATGATTCATATTTTGTAGATATAAATTTTCATTGCATGATTACGCTTAAGTGACTATAAGCATTTGTTTTCCATCTCAGTAAAAACTATGTAAATTGTTGCACTGCTAGCAATACATCCATTTGAGTCAGCTTCAAATTTCTAGTCTATTTATCAAGGATTCATTTCACTTTTCAAGTTCAGATTACCCTTTTTCCTAAGCTTCAAACTATGTAAATTCTTGATGATGTTATTTCAGAATTATTTATATTATCTTGTTTGATTAAACTTAAATTTCAATTAGAAATCATGATCAATGGATTAAATTTGTAAATTGTGTATATTTAGAAAAGTATGGTTGTATGGGTAAATGGGGCGGGGCATGGGGCAAATGGAAATTCAATGGGGCGGGGCATGGGAATGTTAAAAAATTCTCGTCGGAGATGGGTCCGGGGATGGGGCATGGGGATGTCTTTCGAGGATGGGGATGGGGATGGGGAGTCCCTTTCCCGCCCCATTGCCATCCCTACAGACATGTATTGCAGACCAATTGGGGAGAATCAGAAAAAAGAGATTCTTTACCTGAACGGGATTTTTGCAGGGATATTCAATGAATGATTCAAAGCTGAAAACAGTATTCTTCAATGAAGCAATCCCTGATTCCTTTTCCTGCCAAGAGAATTCACCACAACAACTAAAATGCAAAGTGTTTTACAATGGGCTTGCTCCAAAATCCGGGTAGAGAGAAGAGAATTGGATGAAACAATGGGAAAAATCTGGTTTGAATTTCTGAGAGGTTTCGTAATCCATCCAAAAAATACCAAAAAATCCACACATCATCAATTTTCTCATCCCATTTTCGGATTTAAGCTAAGCCCTAACCCAAAAAATTCCTAGCAAAAGATAAGTGTATACATCCATATACAAAATGCAAAAAGATGAAGAGAGAAGATTAGGTTGAACCCAAAGGTAGACAGTCATAAGAGAGCAACAAATCCAACATCAAGAAATGCACAACCCAAGCACCGAAGAAGCATGGAAACAGAAATGTAAAAGTGAAGAAGAAGAAGAAGCATAACTCACCGAACCCACCTAGACAACGAGACATCGACAGAGCAGAGACACCGGCGAGGCGATGGATTGAAGTCCGATGGAGAGTGCTAAGGAGAGTCGAAGAAGAGGAGAAGTTAGGGATTTGAGAAAGTGAAATACGAAGGGTGAAGGGAAAATATTCAACAACATTCCAATGGTAATAAAATAGAAATTGCAGTTGAAAATTCCGTTGGAATTAATAAATAAAAAATTCCAACGGTATATTCTGTTAGAATTTACCGTTTGAATTCTTAAAAAAAAATTGGATAATTCTAATGGTAATTTTGACGGAATATTCCAACGGAATTACATTACCGTTAGAATTACTGTTGGAATTTCAAAAAAATTTCTTTCGCTAGAATTACTGTTGGAAAACAACATTTTTCTTGTAGTGATGGACTAATTAAAGGAACAAAATACTTAAACACAATATTCCCACCTTTCTTTGTTTTCTCTATGTTAGAAGGTTGTACCATAACAAGAAATGAGGTTTTTTCTCATGGATAAAATCCGTGAGAAAAGGACCTAAAGTCCATGAAAAGCGATATTGTCACAACATTTCTCACGGACTCTATGGAGAGAGAAAAACCCTCATGACAAAATGATGCTCTCACAAACAAATCTGTCAATGAGAAATTTCTCACGAATTTTCTGCCGAATCCGCAGATGGTGCACGTGAAAAGTTCTCATGCATATGTTGTGCATTTTCTCACAACGTTATGTTTGTGAGAAACTTCTTTCGGACATCAACCGAGAGAAATTATGTGATAAACTATATTTTTTGGTCTCAAAAATTAGTTATTAATTTTAATTAAATGCAAGATATGTAAAAATAAAAATGAGATAAATCAAAGAGAAATAGAATAAAAATATATTATTTAAATTTAATTACAATTAAATATAAAAAATATTATAAAATGAAAAAAATAAAAAAGGTACAAACTACAACCCTAATAGTCCATGTCGTCGTCTCCTCCCAAGCTTTTGGTTGCATTATCATAATTGTTAGCAGGGGGTTGTGGGACTGCAATGTTAGTTCCACAATTCTCTTTCAGGCTTTTGATGATAACAAATGATTAAATATTCACTAATCTGTTTGTACTGTTAGTTTGTTTCTAAATGTAGGTTAGTGAAGATATCTGAGAACTAGTTTTGCTTGTTCTAAAGTACTAGTTTTCATACCAGTTCTTCTCATCTAGCTGCTGCTATGCATGATAAGCTCTCATATCTCAAAGATTCTTGTCAGAATGCTGCTTCACATGTTGAGTAACCGTTTCTCTTATAAAGGCTTGTTGGAGATCCACTCTTTAAGGGAAGTTGGTAAAGTAACTTTCTTGGTTACTAAATGACAAGAAAATAGTTAGTGGAGCTAAATTGTATATTAGCCCCACAACTGGCTCATGACCAAAGGTGGAGATCATTCTTCACGTGCTGCCCCTTTCCTTTTATTGCAGCATTCTCGGGTCATTCAAAGTAGAANAAAAAAAAAAAAAAAAAAAAAAAAAGGAAGAAATACACAGACTTCGGTCTTCCATTGTAGCAAGCTTGCCTTCTCTTTCTCATGTTAAGAAACTTGTAAAATCTGCTCTATAGAGAGTAAGAGTATTAAAATGGAACTCAACATTTCTTTTTGAGTGTTGTTGACTTAGAATTTCAGTAGGAAATTCTTGAGAGAGACCTCTAGAAATTAGTCTAGAGGGAGAAAGTTCTTGGTGAGCTTTTGTGGGAAAACCAAGGGTGTAAAAGGCTTGGAGAAGCTTTGTCAAATTAACCTCACAATTTCTAGTGGAACCCCAATGGTTGGGAGAAGTGGATGTAGGCCTTAGTGCTGAACCACTATAAAAATATGTGTTAAGCTCTTCTCTTCCTTTATCTTTAAAAGCTTGAGTTGATTATAGACTTCATATGCTGCTATCTTTGTTTCTTGTCTAAACAGGTTTTCTAGTTTTTGATCTATGACTGATATGCAGTGTGATATTGATTAAATCTCCTTGCTCATTAATTGAGGATATTTCAGCTAATGATCTTACTGCTGTAGTGTTTAAATTCATGATTTAATCTCTGAGTTTACTCATTTATTAAAAGAATTTTCTAAACTCCTATTCACCCCTCCTCTAGGAGTGTTTCCTATTACTTTCATGGAACATATGGCGCACCTTGTCCTCGCTGCAAGAGCTGAGCCAACATTGCAACGAGGCCCTTAGTGGATGAGCTGGAGACTCGAAGAACCTGCACTACTGTGTTGATACTCTCTAGCTCTTGGACCCATTGCGTCAAGGCGGCCACTTGTGACATCATCTCCGACAGGTGAGGATCTAGCTACTAGGAGGGTTGGGTAGCCTGCAAATGGGTCGAGTCCAACATATTGGCCTCAGAGTCCATGCCATAAACCCGACATTTCTTGTTCTTGTCGCCGACAACATCGAGTCATAACCCGATGTCGTCAACAAAAGAAGAAAATGATTGGGCCTGACTCTTAGACTAGCTCCTCTCAAACTCAGTTTGTATAGATAAAAGTGNGAACCACTATAAAAATCTGTGTTAAGCTCTTCTCTTCCTTTATCTTTAAAAGCTTGAGTTGATTATAGACTTCATATGCTGCTATCTTTGTTTCTTGTCTAAACAGGTTTTCTGGTTTTTGATCTATGACTAATATGCAGTGTGATATTGATTAAATCTCCTTGCTCATTAATTGAGGATATTTCAGCTAATGATCTTACTGCTGTAGTGTTTAAATTCATGATTTAATCTCTGAGTTTACTCATTTATTAAAAGAATTTTCTAAACTCCTATTCACCCCTCCTCTAGGAGTGTTTCCTATTACTTTCATGCAACATATGGCGCACCTTGTCCTCGCTGCAAGAGCTGAGCCAACATTGCAGCGAGGCCCTTAGTGGATGAGCTGGAGACTCAAAGAACCTGCACTACTATGTTGATACTCTCTAGCTCTTGGACCCGTTGCGTCAAGGCGGCCACTTGTGACATCATCTCCGACAGGTGAGGATCTGGCTACTAGGAGGGTTGGGTAGCCTGCAAATGGGTCGAGTCCAACATATTGGCCTCAGAGTCCATGCCATAAACCTGACCTTTCTTGTTCTTGTCGCCGACAACATCGAGTCATAACCCGATGTCGTCAACAAAAGAAGAAAATGATTGGGTCTAGCTCTTAGACTAGCTCCTCTCAAACTCAGTCTGTATAGATAAAAGTGGCAAGGTAGTACTAAAATTTAAGACTCTAGCTATAAAACTGACATAAACAGTAATTAACTTGAAAATTACTTACATAAGTGGATTGAGCCCATGGATGGACCTAACCCTTGCTAGAACTATGCTGGAGGTAACGAAAGACCTTTGGTGCGTTGGGCTCTCTCCCCAACTCCTTCGTCTACAAAAAAAAAATACAATTGTTAGTAAACACTAACAAAATTTTAAATTAACTACAAAATTAAACTACATTATTAATTAGGAACTTACCAGCCTCCGTTTGTGTTTAGAGACAGTTATGGAACCCCCTGTGATAACAACTGCCTTGATCCAAGGACCAGTTCTTCTTGTTCCACTCAAACATTGCCTTGTACTGAGCGGAGGCCCATTTTGATCTCAGGGAGCCTAAGACATTAGGGCTTAGCCATTCGCCCTTTGCCTTCCCGGTCCTGATGTCTTAGAAAGAAGGGCGGATGTTATCACTGCACTTTGAAAGCCAAATATTACGAATATGGCTTTCATACAGTAGGTTCCATATACATTTGCTCTGCATTAAAAAATAGAAGATCATTGTTAGTACACATTTAAATGAAGCTACTTTAAGTAAAATTAAAATTAAAGGTAATATAAGTATTATTACCTTGAACACGGCCCACCATAACTGCTTCACCTTATTAGGAACAAAGGTGAAGTCTAGCCACATGTTCTCATATTTTGACTTATAAATAGTTGAAAGATAATAGACGGGCTCTTTGGAAGAAATAAAGCTGCACAAAAAAATGATTATCAGTATGAAAATAATAAACTATAACATTACAAATGTACTAAGCCATGTATTAGGATTAATTTACTCCTTCCTCCAGTGTGGCCAAATCCACAACCGACCATCTGCCCATTGGGCACGGGGCAATTGTGAGTCTGAGATGGTTGGACTGGCATGAGACGACCCTCCAGCGGCCGATGATGTATGGCCCGAGGTTGTTGCTCCGGATTGCTTATAGTGATAGTGTGCGCGCCAACCTTGAGGTCGGCATGAACAAGGGCAATGATGTTGGCTCGGTCTGAGATAACCGAGCAACATCCTTCCCTTTACGCTTCCTGAAAGGCCTAGATACTAGAGATAAATGCCTAGGATGATCTGACATCTATCATACAAAAGAGTAATTAATAACACAATAAAAACTCTAAACCTTTAAACCCTTACCCTAAAATCCTAAACCCCAAACCTAAATCACTAAACCTCTAAGCCCCAAACCTTAACCCTAAACCCTAAAACCCTAATCCTAAATCCTAATCATAAACCCCTTAAATTCCAAAACCCTAAACTCTAAGCTAAACCCTTAAACACCAAACCTAACCCTAAACTACTAAACCCCAAACCCTAACCCTAACCCTAAATCTTAAACTCTAACCCTAAATATTAATCTTAACCCCAAAACTTTAAACCCCAAACCTTAATCCTAAACCCCAAACACTAACCCTTAAGTCCTAAACCCATAAATCCTAACCCTAACCCTAACCCTAACTCCAAACCATAAACCATAAACCAAAAATTGGGCAGAGTTTCACCTAAAACTTGAACAATCCAAGAATTATAAATTCCACATTATTACGCATAAACACAATTACAAAATAACAATTCATTCCATAACTAAAAATTAGCTAGTTGTATTGGTAGAAATTACACATCAATAGAAAAAGTTACAAAACTAATTCCACACCATTCAAAAATAAAAATAAAATTTCAAGAATTATTCCACATCAATAATATAACAAAAACCTTAACCTAATCTTAACGAATCATATCAAATTCCTTATCAATTTCAATACCTACATTTAGCCATAAACCTACACTATTCAACTACGTCCAAAACAACTCTTATACTATCTAAAATAACTAATAAGCATTCTAAACAACTAAAACAGGTAATATGCATGCAAAAAATTAGAGACAAGAGAAGGATAGTGAAACCTACCTCAAAGAGCTAAAAATCCAAAAACTAAACTGATGGAGTGGAAGATGATGTCTTGTGCTGCAAAACCCAAGTAGAGGGAGAGGAAATGGTGGAGAAATGTACGGGAAGAGAGAGAGAACAGAGGAGAGAGAGGTTGAAGGATTTTTGAAAATGGAGGCTGTGGCTGTGTGAGAGAGATGAAATGTAGAATTTCTCATGGAATTTTTCACAAAATTTGTCCTTGAGATAAAACCCCAAAAATTCAAATTTTAAGTGGAACGGTGTGCAACGAATTTCTCATGGACTTTCTCACGGATTTGACAGGCTATGAGAAAGTCCATGAGAAAGTTGGATATTTCTCACGGACATAGTCCGTGAGAACACTAGCATCAATAATGATTACAGTTGGGATGTTTTTTCTCACGGACTTTCTCTTGGATAATTCTCACGAATGCTGTAGTCCGTGAGAAAATTCTAATAGTCAAAAGCCATGTGAAAATCCATGAGAAATGGTGTAATTTTTTCATGGAATATTTTTTTGTGAGAAAAACCCTTTTTTCTTGTAGTGTACGATTCTTAAAAATTATATTATTTATCTTAAATACAAACTAATTATGCAATATCATATACTATATTTATTTGGTGGCTGCTAAGCTACCCTCCTTCTAATTTGGGGAGTTANATGTGATAACAACTGCCTTGATCCAAGGACCAGTTCTTCTTGTTCCACTCAAACATTGCCTTGTACTGAGCGGAGGCCCATTTTGATCTCAGGGAGCCTAAGACATTAGGGCTTAGCCATTCGCCCTTTGCCTTCCCGGTCCTGATGTCTTAGAAAGAAGGGCGGATGTTATCACTGCACTTTGAAAGCCAAATATTACGAATATGGCTTTCATACAGTAGGTTCCATATACATTTGCTCTGCATTAAAAAATAGAAGATCATTGTTAGTACACATTTAAATGAAGCTACTTTAAGTAAAATTAAAATTAAAGGTAATATAAGTATTATTACCTTGAACACGGCCCACCATAACTGCTTCACCTTATTAGGAACAAAGGTGAAGTCTAGCCACATGTTCTCATATTTTGACTTATAAATAGTTGAAAGATAATAGACGGGCTCCTTGGAAGAAATAAAGCTGCACAAAAAAATGATTATCAGTATGAAAATAATAAACTATAACACTACAAATTTACTGAGCCATGTATTAGGATTAATTTACTCCTTCCTCCAGTGTGGCCAAATCCACAACCGACCATCTGCCCATTAGGCACGGGGCAATTGTGAGTCTAAGATGGTTGGACTGGCATGAGACGACCCTCCAGCGGCCGATGATGTGTGGCTCGAGGTTGTTGCTCCGGATTGCTTATAGTGATAGTGTGCGTGCCAACCTTGAGGTCGGCATGAACAAGGGCAATGATGTCGGCTCGGTCTGAGATAACCGAGCAACATCCTTCCCTTTATGCTTCCTGAAAGGCCTAGATACTAGAGATAAATGCCTAGGATGATCTGACATCTATCATACAAAAAAGTAATTAATAACACAATAAAAACTCTAAACCTTTAAACCCTTACCCTAAAATCCTAAACCCCAAACCTAAATCACTAAACCTATAAGCTCCAAACCTTAACCCTAAACCCTAAACCCTAAAACCCTAAACCCTAATCCTAAATCCTAATCATAAACCCCTTAAATTTCAAAACCCCAAACTCTAAGCTAAACCCTTAAACACCAAACCTAACCCTAAACTACTAAACCCCAAACCCTAACCCTAACCCTAAATCTTAAACTCTAACCTTAAATATTAATCTTAACCCCAAAACTTTAAACCCCAAACCTTAATCCTAAACCCCAAACACTAACCCTTAAATCCTAACCCTAACCCTAACCCTAACTCCAAACCATAAACCATAAACCAAAAATTGGGCAGAGTTTCACCTAAAACTTGAACAATCCAAGAATTATAAATTCCACATTATTACGCATAAACACAATTACAAAATAACAATTCATTGCATAACTAAAAATTAGCTAGTTGTATTGGTAGAAATTACACATCAATAGAAAAAGTTAGAAAACTAATTCCACACCATTCAAAAATAAAAATAAAATTTCAAGAATTATTCCACATCAATAATATAACAAAAACCTTAACCTAATCTTAACGAATCATATCAAATTCCTTATCAATTTCAATACCTACATTTAGCCATAAACCTACACTATTCAACTACGTCCAAAACAACTCTTATACTATCTAAAATAACTAATAAGCATTCTAAACAACTAAAACAGGTAATATGCATGCAAAAAATTAGAGACAAGAGAGGGATAGTGAAACCTACCTCAAAGAGCTAAAAATCCAAAAACTAAACTGATGGGGTGGAAGATGATGTCTTGCGCTGCAAAACCCAAGTAGAGGGAGAGGAAATGGTGGAGAAATGTACGGGAAGAGAGAGAGAGAACAGAGGAGAGAGAGGTTGAAGGATTTTTGAAAATGGAGGCTGTGGCTGTGTGAGAGAGATGAAATGTAGAATTTCTCATGGAATTTTTCACAAAATTTGTCCTTGAGAAAAAACCCCAAAAATTCAAATTTTAAGTGGAACAGTGTGCAACGAATTTCTCATGGACTTTCTCACGGATTTGACAGGCTATGAGAAAGTCCATGAGAAAGTTGGATATTTCTCACGGACATAGTCCGTGAGAACACTAGCATCAATAATGATTACAGTTGGGATGTTTTTTCTCACGGACTTTCTCTTGGATAATTCTCACGAATGCTGTAGTCCGTGAGAAAATTCTAATAGTCAAAAGCCATGTGAAAATCCATGAGAAATGGTGTGATTTTTTCATGGAATATTTTTTTGTGAGAAAAACCCTTTTTTCTTGTAGTGTACGATTCTTAAAAATTATATTATTTATCTTAAATACAAACTAATTATGCAATATCATATACTATATTTATTTGGTGGCTGCTAAGCTACCCTCCTTCTAATTTGGGGAGTTAATTTGGGTGAGATCACATTTGATTTTGGTGTTATTGTAAAGATTTCAAAAAACTAAATTACTAAAGTGCCTGAAATTTTTTATCTTGAATATTATGGTTTTTATATATCACTAATTTTGGATAAAACTAATTACAATTTTTTAAAGCCTGTGACTATTTCCATAGCCACTATGGCTAATGCCACAACCTAATTAATATTCACTGCTTAATTTGACAAATTTTCCCTTTCAAAATTTTTACATTAATTGGTTGACCATAATATAAGTTGCTTGACTTCTTATTATTAGATAAAATACAGTAAATTTGATGCAATAAAATGCTTCCCTCAACTCTAGTTTCCCTCCAAACCCACTGGAACCAAAATCTAACATAGCAAAACCAAATGTCCATGGAAGAAGAGCATAAAAAACCATTAAAGAATGACTTCTTCTGGTTTTATGAAACATAGACCTTTGCAATAGCTCAAGAAATAATAAATTAACCTTCCTCTAGTTGTATGAAACCTATTGCATCTGAAACCTTCATCCACAGGTGAAGAAAGTGTTTTAGATATTGGATTTTTATTTTTTTTTCAATTTGAGGATGTTTATGAAATTTGAATCAATAAAATTCTTATTTTTACTATTTAGCCCTTTTGGTTGTAGCTAAAATTCTTGTGCCTAATTGATATAGGATTTTAGATTGAAAGAAAAAGAAAAAGGAAAGTGTTCGTCATTAACATAAGAGAAAATTTTGGCAACAATTAATAGGTATAAGATAGGATTATATAGAACAATTAATACCACTATTTATTAGACTTGAATTTTTTTTAGTGATTGAGGGGTAATTTTGTCTATATAGTATGTTTTCACTAAATAAGCTGTTGCATTAGCAATAGTGGTCGTGGAAATATCAATTCCAAAGAATTTACTTGACTAAAATTGAAAGAATGATGAATAATGTAACTCACTTGCAAAGAAAGAAGGAGAGAATTTTGATTATTGCCTTAACATCAATAAAATATGACATTTCTACTGTTCAAAAAAAGTAGCAGAACAACTATCCCCACTAAGAAATATATATAATTTTTTTAAAAACCAACAGTGATTTTAGAAATAGCATAAAAAGCTTGGGTGCCTATTTTAGTTCAATGGAAAAAAAGTTATAATATTTTCTGAAAAAACTAATGGAGATTTGAGAAATATCATTTAATAAACATTGATAAATTTCAATGCCTATTTCTTTTTCAAAGGTACGTGTTAATCCATTTTTCATTTTAATTAATTCTGAAAACGATTTGTTACTGGTGCTTCTGTGTTTATTCCTTAATATTCTGTTGGTTCTATCCTTACCATTTGGTCCCTACACTTCCCACAATGGGTCTATATATATATATAGTGTTTGAAATGTTAATATTGTTAATAAGAATTACAGAAACTACTCTTTGTTATAGGATGCAACAAAGAATATGAGATCAGGTGTTGCTGCTGTTGAGGCTAATATTCCTTCTTTGGCAGCGCTCTCCTATTGGTGTCTTTAAAGTTAATATTGATGCTGCAGTGTTTGCGGAGTTAGTTAAGGGTGATATGGGGTTTGTGGTTCATGATGAGCATTGGGAATACTTGGCAGGTGCTTCTAAACCATGTTCTTCACTTTTCTCTCTGACTCTAATGGAGGCTAGGCTGCTTCGTGAGGTTTTGTTACTGGTTCGATATATGCAGTTTATGAATATTGTGGTTGAAGATAATTGTCAAGTTGTCTAGAATAACTTTATTCAAGGTTCTTCGAATTGCTCCAAGCTTGGTGTCATTTTAGATAATATTGGAGTAATTTTATCTTTCTTTCGGTCTTTTTCATTTTCTTTTTGTATCTGTCGTGCTGACAATATGATTATCCACCAACTAGCTCGTTGGTCTTGTAAAACCTTGAAGAAGATGCAAGATGAATCCTTGAGACTTTCTGTGGTGTGAATCAATTCTGCAGACGTGCAGCAGATAGGCAATGCACCAGAAAGCATATCAGAAAGAACTAAGAACGCCAGAAACCAAAATGAAGAACAAACTAGAGAATGTGAAATGAAGAATTGAAGATCTGAATATTTCTCATTAATTGATAACTGAATACATTACATCTCTATAGAGATGGTGATCTGCCTTACTCTTCTAGAAACTACCTGCTGCTAATAGCAAATAACAGAATGCACGTGTATCAGAAAACTAACTCACTAACTAACTTATCAAGTCTGACTAAATACAGCTGGCTTTCACTTTGCTGACTCAGCACCTTTGACAGCTCAGCTTAACAACTCATCCTCCATCATATATATGTCTATTACTCTTAACAGGTCTCAATAGCTTGATGATGNTGCCTTACTCTTCTAGAAACTACCTGCTGCTAATAGCAAATAACAGAATGCACGTGTATCAGAAAACTAACTCACTAACTAACTTATCAAGTCTGACTAAATACAGCTGGCTTTCACTTTGCTGACTCAGCACCTTTGACAGCTCAGCTTAACAACTCATCCTCCATCATATATATGTCTATTACTCTTAACAGGTCTCAAGAGCTTGATGATATAGCTTGATGATGTTGTGGTTTGAGTTGAGGATCACCATCCCTTTAGCTTTTATGTTGTTTTTACAGATATTTATGTTCTTCATTGTTATTGCCTTTTTCTCTAAAAATAAAAAAAAGAAATGTGAATATTGTACTCTAACAAAAAAAAAATATTATAGCATATATTTTTCATTGGTTTCATGAAACGATCAGGCAAACAAATCTTACATTATACAATACACAAATAAAACAGCTATCATCCCCTTATTCCTTTTTTTGCTGGAGATTGAACGGAAAATGCTTCTTTAATTACAGGTTTAAGGCTCGGACCAATTTGTTCTAGAAATTCTGGCATACATTAAAGAGATCAATTAAATGAAAGGTTAATTAGAATTAGAGAAAAATACTCTTTCCTCCCTTGTATTTTCACATATTTACATGGTTCTTCCCTCTATTTTCAAAACCTACATGAGCCTCCCTGAACTTTGAAAAAAAGTAACTACTTAGTCTAATCCATTGAGTCAATAGTTAAATTATAGTCAAAGGTGGCAAAATGGTATAAAATTTCCATAATACCCTCAGTTAACAGTAAAAGTTTTATAGTTAAATTCTGGCAGCAGTTTTGAAACTGTTTTAAAAAATACTATGTAGCCAGAATTTAGCAGTCATAATTGTTTGAAGAATTTAATTGCTCAAATTTAACTGTCAACTTAGGCTTTTGTGGACATTTTATACCATTTTTACCCTCTTCGACAATGATTTAACAGTCACTACAAGAAAATTGTTATTTTTTCACGGACAAAAAATCTGTGAGAAAATCAAGACATTTATCACGGATTTTCTCACAGACAGGTGGACCGTGAGAAATGACACTCCAACTGTGACAATTAATGTGTTGACCATCTATTTGTGAGAAAATGTAAAATTTCTCGTAGATTGTTAACGTCGTGAGAGAGTATGTGAGAAAGTTTGTGACAAATCAGTACACACCGTTTCACTTAAAATTTGAATTTTAGAGTTAGTTTCTCATGGTAAAAATTTGTAAGAAATTCCATGAGAAACTATGTTTATCTTCATCCTCGCACACCCCGGCCTCCATTTTCCATTTTCTCTCTTTTCTCCCTCTCCTCCATTCTCCGCCATCCTCTCTTTCTCCCTGGAGTAAATCAGCCCCATTCCAGCCTCCGGAGCTTGGGTTTTGCAATGCAAGTCCCTTACTCCGACTCTTCTACTCATTGAGGTAGGTTCCTATACTCAAATAACATTCATTGACAAACTAGATTAACTATGGAACCCTCTGATATTAATTAGTTATATTTATATATGTTTATGTCTGCTCATATGCACATATATATTGGATATACAAGCTATTCAATTGTTCTGAAAATTATAATATGTATTGAATTGGTCAATCCATGTCCCATTTTGTATAATATCAAAAGATTTTGATTTTGGAAAAAATAATGTTTTATGCCATAAACATAATATCCAATTGGCAGGAAACATATAATGCTCAAGAAAATAAAATTTTTACTTTTACATACTCAAGACACTAGAATGCAAAAAATTGATATTATTATAACACCCAAGTCTTGTTCCTTTCCATGCCATCGGAAAGATATGGAAAGATATATATATATATATATATATATATATATATATATATATATATATCCCTAAATAAGACTGAAAAGCTAATCAAGCACTAACTAAATATTTGACGTGATGCCCAAAGTTCAATATTTATTGGGATTAACCCTATATATTGATGTTGAATTATTCTGAATTTTTTTTTGAATTTTTTGAATGGTGTAGAAATAATTTTGTATTTTTTTCAACTATTGTGTAAATTTTGACCTCAATTGCTATTAATTATGTATGTTGGAATAAATTGTAATTTAGGGTTTGTGTTTTTGATGAATTGTGTGAAATTTTAAATTCATGGAATGTTCAATTTTTAGGGGAGACTAGCCAATTTTTAGTTAATTATTTAGGGATTTATGAAAGTTTTAAGGGTTTAGGGATAGAAATTGGGATTTAGGGTTTGAGATTGGGGTTTTAGGTTTAGGCTTGGAGTTTAGGGTTTAGGAGTTAGCATTTTTTAATTTTGGGATTTAGGGTTTAAGGGTTTGGGTATAGGATTTTGGGGTTTGGAGTTTAGGTTTAGAGTTTAGAGTTGACTTTAAGGATTACTATTTTTTTTTGAATTATTTGAATGATGGTATAGAATTAATTTTGTAATTTTTTCTATTGTTGTATAATTTTTACCTCTACTACTATGTAAATTCCTGGTTTCGATTGATGTTAATCAATTGAAACCAAATAGGGTCAATGTTGTTGACTAGGCAGATGGACATGTTGACCATATTCATTGTGTTTCAATTACATTAGTAAACCATTAGGTAAACTTTATTACTCATTATGGGTGCATGGCTGCTAAAATGGAATCAATTCTCAAACATATTTGTCTTAACTATTTACCCATCAATAATGTCATTTTTTCTTCTTCTTATCTTCACTCAATAACTCTTGCATACTAACT
This sequence comes from Cercis canadensis, assembly GCA_003255065.1. Classification (NCBI taxonomy): domain Eukaryota; kingdom Viridiplantae; phylum Streptophyta; class Magnoliopsida; order Fabales; family Fabaceae; genus Cercis; species Cercis canadensis. The sequence continues at coordinate 92,949 of QAOA01006501.1, read as the reverse complement.
TTTACCATTTGTGCAATTTGGGTTACTTTGGAAATATAAAATTTGTGTAACATATAATTGTAGGGTTTCGAAGAAATGGAAGAAAAATCTTTGCCAATCCAACAAACCTATAGTTGGGCTAAAATTGTCAAACAAGGACTAAGCAATGTGAAGCAGGTTGATTCCTTCCTTGCAGAGTTCCCAACTATTTCTGAAGCCCTGGAGCAATTGAAAGTGAAAAAGAAGAAAGTCTGCCAAGCGAAATGCTAAGTGAATAGGATAGCTAGGATTGATCATGAATGAAGTCACTCATGGTTGCTTCTGATTGTGTAATTGTCGAAACTATTGTTGGGCTACGACTTATATGTATATGTACTTTGAACATGATTTAGTGAAAACCAAGGTTTAATTTTATTTGGATTATGCATATTTATTTTATATTCATTGTGGTTGGATTATGTAGATTTGATTTCATTTAGATTTTGTGGTTGGATTATGCAAATTTTAACGTTCACAACATTGTATTGAATCTTTTGACATAGTATAGGTATAGTTTATTCACAATTTTTATTGTTATCGATTGTTTTGTGACTTTATTGTTCGCATGATTGGCATGTGCGGTGTTCACGTACATCAACTGGCCATGTATAGCATTGTGGAAAAGTTAGGGTTGGTTAGGTTGGGTTCCAAACTTTGACTTTGCTACATCATAAGCCATGTGTAAGCCATGTCATCATTTAGTTAATGCTATTCAATGGACATACGTCAGGTATTTATTTGCTCCAATTTGGAAACTACAAGACTTGATTGTTGAATTTGAAATTATGGGAACTAGTTTGTTACTTTCCTCAAACCATAGGGACTAAAAGTGTATTTAAGCCTATTAGTTTTCATTTGGATTATATGGATTTGATTTGGATGCTATGGTTGGTTTATGCATCTTTTATATATCCTTCATTACATTCTCTAAAGAATCATTTTATAGATAGGTAAAATAGTAATTTTCATCCCTTAACTTTACACTTGATTTTGATTTCTTCCCCAAACTTTCTTTTGTCCCAATTTCGTCCCATATTTCCCAATTGCACAAATGTTTTCCCAACCCCTGACTACAGAAAGTGCATACTTGGCAAATTACGTAAACAATTTTGCACATGTAGTATGAAAATGTGCCAAATCAGATGAACACATGTTATTTTAGATGAAACTTTCCATCCTCACTTTTTTGGGTTTCAAAACCCACAAGTTTGTAGACTAAATTAATCAACTCCTTAAGGAAATGGTCTTCAACTAAATTAGGTCGTAGGAACAAAAACGAAATTGAAAGCATAGTAATGCAGAAGGGATACAACCATAATAGTTTTTCCAATGTTGAAGCCAATAATGCAACAATTCATTCGCCTCTTTTTCAATGTCGAAAGGCCAAGGGAACTTGTTGATCTATCAGAGTTCCTTGATAATGGAGAAATGTACTCAATCAATGGGTTTGATTCCCACATAACATGGAAAATCCATCTTTATATACTGTGGCAAAGTGTGGTTGGTCCCTTACTCAGGATCAACGTCCATGCGGGCTTGCTGTACCCTAGCTTTTAACTAGTCCTAAGTGAACACCGCAAGGCTGACATCAGCACCTGCGCCATTTGTTTGCAATTGGGAGACACGGAACATGCACTAATACCAAATGATATAACTCAAAGAATAGATAAAATAAACAACAAACTGTGATTGATAATTTTCTCTTGTTTACACCGGTTCTTCACTCTGTAAAAGCTGCTTTTACACACTCTACTTTGAATAATGACAAGTCATGAAGAGATAGACTCAAACATGATTCTAATAGATAGACACTTATCAACAAAACTTAAAGATAACTACTACAGTATGGATAACCAAAGACACATGATAACTGATTATGCTATTAAATTTTCTTAAAACTAGACTTCATACTTGAGCGATGCACAAACAAAATAATGTAGTTTTTGATGTTTTATAATGGAGTAGTAAGAGGCAGAAAGAATTGAAAGAGAGAGAGGAAGGAGTTTGGGGAGAGAGACAGGGCGTGGATCCAGGCTATGGAGCTTAAAAAGAAAAGGAAGGTTGAGGAGGCGGCGGAAGAAGAGTAAAGGAAGGCTTTGGAAGAATCTCAGAAGGAACATGTTTGTACGGGGTTTAATTGTTCCTTTGCCTTCTCTATACCTGCGAGATGCACGGAAAAAATAATGTAGCTTCTGATGTTTTATAGCAGGATTACATTAGAAGAGATAATTTTTGTTTTTAAAAAATGATATTTCTATAGTCAACGACATCATCAATTTGATTCATATAAATCCTGTATAATATGCATAATATCCCAAGGCATTGAAGTATGATTATAGTTAATAAAGTTGCCTAGTTACATCCATTGGTGTTACATCAACTATATTAAACACGCCAATCTCCAAAGCACGTAACCTTTTTTCAGTTGGCGCAAACCATTGAATCTTTATGAATGTCAACTCCCTGTCAATAAATTATTACATGAGTTTCACCGTATAGATAAATCATAAAAGACAACAAAGTTCTGAACAGATAGGTAAACTTTCTTTTTTAAAAATAAAAAAATAAAATAAAGCCAGTAGTAGTAAAATATGAATGTGCATCCATTAAAAAAAACACTAAAAGTTAGAAAATAATGAACATAAAAAGATAACTAAAATCTTATATTATTTTAGATTCTAATATGCATTTTCTTAGAAAATAGTATTATAATTTTTTGTTGAATAAAATGAATGAAAGTTGAATTGAATTAAAACATGTATCATGTAAGCTCCACAATTCTCTATCCTGGTTTTGATGATAACAAATTATTTTATATCTTCTAATCTATGTTGTGTTTAAGTATTCTTCTAAGTGCAAGTTAGTAAAAAAAGCTAAGAATTGGTTCTGCTGAATTGTAAGAACTAGTTCTTAAACCAGTTCTTCTCTTTTGGTTGTTGCTATGGTTGCAAAGTCTTCAAATCTCAAAGTGCTTGTCAAAATGTCACTTCACGTGTGTTATAACCGTTTTCCTATGAAGGTTTGGTAGAGATCCACCTTTCAAGGGAAGTTAGTAAAAAGTAACTTCTTTGAAAGACAAGGGAATAGTTAGTGGAATTGGATTGCATCTCAGCTTGACAGTTGTCCAATGATCAAGGGTGAAGATTGATCTTCACGAGCTGCCTTCTTCTTCTTATTCAGCTTTCCCATGCTTTCTGCAGCGAACGGAGAGGAGAAGCAGAAAGAAGGAAGAATAGGGGAAGTTTTTAGAGTGTGATAGCAGCTCTTCATTTTCATCTTTTTGTACTGATAAATTTCTTCTTCCCTATGTTTAAATTTGTGTAAAATCTGCTCTAGAGAGAGAGAGTACTTTAATGGAGCTCAATTTCTTTTTGAGTGTTAAGAACTCAGGATTTCAATAGGAAATCCGTGAGAGAGACTTCTAGCTGTAATACTAGAAGGAGAAAGTTCTTAGTGAGCTTTTGTGTGAGAAACCAATGGTGTAAAAGCTTGGAGAAGCTTGGACAAATTAAACTCAGCTTAGTGAAATCCCAATGCTTTGGGAGAAGTGGATGTAGGCCTTAGTACTAAACCACTATAAAATTTGTGGCTAAGATTTTCTGAACTCTTCTCTTTAAATTCTCTATTGCTTATGCTTACAGTATGTCATTGATGCTCTTAAGTTGATCTTGTCTGAGTTTTTTGGTATGATTCATAACGGCTATGCTATATGAAATGGATCTAAATGTTCCATGTATTTATTCGGTTCTTAAGCAGTAGAACTAGCTCTTGCAGTGTTTAGCTCATGGATTAATTTCTAGTGTTAGTTCATCTAAATTGATTTTTCAAGAAACTCCTATTCACCCCCCCCCNATCCCCCCCCCCCCCCCCCCCCCCCTCCCCCTCCCTCTAGGAGTGTTTCCTGTAACATTCATATCATACCTTTCTAATTTAAAACTTCTTTATAGATGATGTTGATGGTTGTTCTGATTAAATTCCCATTGTCATCGAGTATCAAAATCTTCAAACCACTTCGGCTCCTTATCCTTGATATTGCAACATAGAACTATCCATGGCTGAAAACTGGTTTCAGGAGATATAAACCAATGTGTGCAATGGATTGTCATTGGTTTTTGTTTATTGTCATAGCAAAACAAACATGTAAGGGGAACTATCTTTGTTGAAGTTTAAAAGGATATCTAGTATCTGAAGGAATGAGATTCTATCTTGGAATGAGTATCTTGTCATTAATGTTGCTGCTAGAAATGACCTTACCTTCTAATACATGATTTCCAATTTGTGTAATCACCAGTCTTGTACCGTTGCATAAATCACTCCGTTGGTCTATATTCCTAAGTAACATGACAGGCACGCCAACTTTTAGCTTTAACATGTGGTTTGGAAGCCCCGAGCATGTGATATCATTCAAGACTCAAACATGACTCTAATAGTAGACACTTATCAACAAAACCTAAACATAACTACTACAGTATGGATAACCAAAGACCCACATGATAACCGATTATGCCATTAAATTTTCTTAAAATTGGATTGCTAGTTTCCAATCTGAGAGAACCATGCCTTGAAATACAAAATGGGTTAATCCCTTACCCAAAAAAAATTGTGTCAACCAGTAGCCACGAAAATAAAAGGAAAAAAGAATTTGCAGTTTAAGATATTGAACATATTTTCAAGCAAGTACTCATATAGTAAAATGCCCAAAATATATTTTAATTATGTGGTTGTCATACATAAATTTGAACCAAATGGCTTGTAGGCAAGTGGTACTGAGGTCGTCATTATGGCTTATGAGTTTCATGTTTGAATCCAAAGTTGCAGCCAAAAATGCCAAAAAATTCATACATAAAATTTAATAGAGTATTATCCATATCATAACTACATGCCACAATTATAGATATCTAATAAAGCATAGCTTCAACCATTGTATTCAAATATAGGATAATACTGGAATATATACCAAAATATTCTCTAGGTTGTTACAACAATACTTGTATATATTGCTGCTACAACATTGAATACAATAGAACAATTCTCTCTCTCTGCTCTTTACGTTTTGTATTATAGTATCAGAGCATCCTTTGCTTTAACCAGCGCTTCTCATACGATCCAGTCTCTCTTCAATTTTTTTTTTCAACACTTCTCCTCTCAGCAACATGGCCACGTCTTCCACCACCAACTCCACTAACTCCATTGCATTCAATCCTTGAACTAGTACTTGCCCCATGCTCAAGGCTTTGACCTGAAAACAAGTAGGGAAAACTCATCTGAAACATTATTTTGATGACATAATCGTGAAACAGAAATTAAGTTCTCAGTAACATAAGGGACAAGTAGAACATTGGATAATTGTAAAGAGCAAAGAGAGAGAATTGTTCTATTGTATTCAATACTGTAGCAGCAATATATACAAGTATTGTTGTAACAACCTAGAGAATATTCTGGTATATATTCCAGTATTATCCTATATTTGGATACAATGGTTGAAGTTGTGCTTTATCAGATATCTATAATTGTGGCATGCAGTTATGATATGGATAATACTCTATTAAAATTATAGTGTCTGCAGTTATTGAAGACACTAACCATACCTTTTATACATGAGAAGCATATAGCTCAAAATGTATTTCAGTTACTTCACTATATGAATTACCTTCTTAAAAATAATTGCATTTGTAGGCACTACAAATTCATTCTCCCAAAGAAAAAAAAANCTCCAAAAAAAAAAAAAAAAAAAAAAACACACACACACACACACCTTAGGGTAACAGAGAATTCTCCGTCTCACGTCAGAATAACTCCCCCCACAAACTCTTTTGGCCATAGAATCCTCGTCTCTCTACCCCGTGCGGCTCTTGGAATTTGGGATTTTTCCTCTTTGTCCTTTGGTTGCAGCGAATTTGGTGCTTCTAATCTTCGTTTGGCTCGTGGTATGCGCTCTATAACTGGGTTTGGCTCCTGGCATGCGCTCTAATCCATTCATTCTGCTCATCTAAATATTTTTTGGCGATTATATTTTTTCTGATGAATTTGTTTGAAATCCTCATTTGTCTGTTCATATGAGTTAGACAGGTTTACAAAGATTTTTCTTTGATACTACCATTTCAAAAACGATCCAAATAAATTTGTAAACATTAAAAATATGTTGATCAATACTATTTGAACTATATCTACAATTTTCATATCTTCTTAGCATCAAAATTAATTGTTGAAATAACTTGAAACTTATGATTAATATGTGATGAAAAGCCACAGGATTTTTAGACAGTAGGTAACATCTACTATTTATTGACACCATCGAATTCAGATTATTCTTAGTTAGCTTAAAGAACCTCACGAGATGCTCAGGTCACTTTATTCACCTTATAGGGCCATATAGGTCCTATTTCTGTCCGAGTGAATGTCTCTCATGGTATTTATTGTAAAGAAAGTAAGATACATTAGAGTAGTTTAGGATTATCGAATTGTATGTAAGACATAAATGTAACAGTTAAGAATCTGAGACTTGAAATTCATAAAGAAAGAAATCGAAATGTCTCTAACCAGTAGAATAGTTACTCTTGATTAGTTTTTGGTGAGTTTTTACATTAAAGATAAAAGGTCGATTTCAATGAAGGATAAAAGCATTTTGAAAGCATTATCTTGGAAAACAAACCAGCCGATTTTTGTACGCGGTTTTTACTATAACCATAATTCCTAAGAACCAGCCTTGTATTGATCTAAATAGGCTGTTTTAGCAGGTTTGGCAATTCGCTAATATATGATATGGCAACAACCTAATCTGCCTCATTGTTTTGAAAGCTATATCTGACCAGCCAATTTCACCAAAAAAACATAGAAGCATACTTGCTATGAACTACCCGACATTGAACCTGACTAAGATGGAAGTTTTAGGAGGTTGGGCAGCTTTAGAGGGATTTAAATGTCAGCTGTTCTAAAGATACAGCCAGATCATAAAAGAGACTGGTTCTGGTTTCCAAATATTGCTTTTAACATGCATTTATTGTTCATTTAAATCATTCGTCATCTTTAATGTAGCACTCACCAAAAATGAATTGAGAATAATTATACTAGCCTGCTAAGAGATATATTAGATTTTTCTTTCTTTATGAATTTTAAGTCTCAAGCGCTCAACCATTACATTTAATGTTTTATATACAATTATATAATATTGAATCTCTCTAGTTCATCTTACTTTCTTTACAAATTACAATGGATGCTATGAGAAACATCCCCGTGATCCTAGAAAATAATGAGTTCTTTCTACCGTATGATCTTCTTCAAGAATTTGATTTTTGAAAACGTCCTGTGCAATATATATATATATATAGATATATATTCACCCTAGCTAGTCAATGAACTTGTTAAGGAAAATGGTGGAGGAATCCTAATTCAACCTACTGATTCTGCCAATAAGTCTTCTACTGGTGTTCTACCAATTAACAAGCCTTACATTTTTGCCTTCTGTCTTCTTTTGACTTTACTTCTTGCTACATGTATTAGAATTGATATTTTTAATTTAGCTAAAATTACAATGCCTTCTGCTATGAAGATAAGGTTATTCACCCTAAAGCATCATATCTTCTAATTTCATTTCAGTTGAACTTTTACATCCTAGAGTTTCTTTTCATGAATTTTTAGTAGATTTATTTAAAAGTAATTAAATTTTAAGTCACTAAACAGAATGGCAAATTTCCAAATCTTCTATATCTTTAGTCTCCACCCCTCAAGTAAAACCATTTATTTCAAAAGTATTAATATTTGTACCTGTTATTTATTTCCTCTGATATATGTATTTACTTGTGTAATGCTTTTCTAAATGCAAAGTGACAAACTGTTCGTGTTGTTGGTTTTGCCAATCTCGATGTTGACCTTAGTCATTGCATATCCATTAGTTTTGTAAACAATGATGTATAAATTTTACTATCATCTAGTGTGACTATTGACAGGGGAAAAGCTCTCAAGCATATTTGTTTTAAATTTATCCAAATTTACTCTTGCAAAATAACTTTACCACTTGTCCAGTTTAGGTTTTTTTTGGAAAGTTTAAGGATTGGTGTATTATCTCATTGTAGAGTTTTGAAGAAATAAAGAATAGGTTTTTGGGATTGAACAAAGTTGCACTTGATCACAAGTTGTTAAAGGAGGACCTAGCAATTTGAAGCAAGTGGGTTCCTCTGCACTAGCAGTCCCAACCATGTTTGTGGCCATTGAGTGATTGCAAGCAGAAGAGGAGTAAGTTCTTGTCAAACACTGCATTAAGTGCATAGGATAGATCACAAAATTGTTAATGTAGAAATTAAATTGCTCATGATTGCTTTCTATCTTGTAAATGTCTTGGCAGTTTTTGGATAATTAGGACTGAGACCTTTCTGTAATTTGAACAATATTCCATATATGAGATGGATTATGTAGATCAATATTTTCATTTGAAAATAATACCAGGAATACCAATATTTTCCTGCCCACCTGACATATTTTTATCTAGAAAGCTGACAGCATGAAAGCACCATTAAAAATGGCGCTAAAATCTACCTAGCCAAGATTTTATGAAAAGAAAAGTTTATTTAGTATTATCCAAAAAAAAATATTTGATAATGGCTTTATTACATTGCTTTTAACCATATAATGACTTTAATGTTATGCCTTTAGCCTCTTAACTTCGGTTAGCTATTATGCCAAATTAAGAACATTAAACTTTTATTTGATAAAATACTTATTCTTATAAAAATAATCTTTTTTTTTTTTGTCATAGATATATAAAACTAGACTTTTTAAATGGCGATATAGGGAAATAAAAATTCAAACTTGGAACTTCAACCATTTTTTTGGGAGATCTCTAGAACAGTTGTGCTTTGTGTACTTATGCTATATATAAAAATACCATAATGTTCCAACAAGGCTGATCCCAAATTAGTGTTAATGTCCAAGAGTCCCGTTAATGAAGCTAATATTGTAGGAGTACAAAACATTAATCAATTATTGTGTAGGTTTAATTTAAGAATCACAAGGACACATTTGATCTAATTAGGCAACCTAGCTACACGTAAAGAATGGAGGCAATGTTTGGTTGTTAAACTTGAATGATCTTAAACATAAGGGGAATGAAAATTGAAGTATGGAGGAGATGCTAACAAGAAGAGCTTTAGATGGCAGAAAGAAGCAAATTGTCATCTACACTAATCAACAGAGCTTTAAATACATTTAACATGTAGTCAAATTACTTCATTTTTATCCCTAAATTAAATAATTTATAATTTCCATCTTTTATAATCATCCAAATATTAATCAAATTCAAAACCTTCAAAAATTTATCAAATAAGCTTAAATTCAATATTAACAAAGACTTATAATTTCAGCACTAAAAATTCAGTATTTATATTTTCAATAATTTTCATTTTTATGAAACACCCTCTTAAGATACAATTTTCAGCTTCATGGTAGCTGGTAGCTTAGCTTTCACTTGGAACTGGCTAGCATGTTGCTGTAGTTCTAAGAAATCTTCTCACTCTACCTACAGGTAAATACTCTCACCAAGATTTTCATCTATAGGAATCAAACCAAAACCTCCTTGGGTAGCAAGATGCTTCTTGTTGGTAGAGAGTACCAATTTTTATATATGGCTAAACGCACAATTTTTTTTTTCCGTAATTATAATTTATAAAGAAAATATTGTTTTTTATATATGTGCAAATTACCATGTGTAAAATATATTGTTATTGTGTTTAGTATTTCATTTTTCATAATATTTTTTATGGTACTCTTTCTACAACTCTAGATTGAATTTGAACATAGAACCCATAAGTCATGAAGACAACTTCAGTCTCACTCAACTACAAACCATTTGGTTCATTTTTCATCATATGTTAACATAATAACCATATAGCTTGAACTGTATTTTGATTATTTTGAATGTGCACGAATCTCTTTTCTAACTTTTCCAATAAATAATATACTCAATATTGCAATCATTTTTCAAATTAATAATAATTTTAAATATTTAAGATGGGCACTAATGTAAATGCATCCAATTCTTTTGTGTTATTTTAGTAATCTTAACGGTACACAACTATATATAAAATAATTATATAAACAATAAGATTCAAATTTTTCAAAAAATAATTTTAATCAAACTATCTACATACATTTAAATTTTAGGTTTAAATGTACTGCAGGTCCTTATAGTTTTGACAAATTTTGAATTAGGTCCCTATAGTATTTTTTTATTTTTTTAGGGTCCTTGTAGTTTGAAATTTTTTAAATTGGGTCCCTGTCATCACCTNTTTTAGGGTCCTTGTAGTTTGAAATTTTTTAAATTGGGTCCCTGTCGTCACCTCCAGTTATAACTTTGTCAGTTTAGTGCTCACATGACAAATGGCTTGTCTATGTGACAATAAAAGAAACTGATGTGGTGCCAAAGTGGCACAAAAATTGTCACTTCTTCTTTACCAACTTCAAACTTCAAGAGGAAAGATGATGAGATGGCAATTTTTGTGCCACTTTGGCGTCACATTAGTTTTTTGGCTTAATTGTAATTTTGGTTCCCCTATTTTAACCACTTGAACATTTTGGTCCTCTTTCTTTTAAAATGAACTATTGAGTCCCTCTATATTCATAAAATGTACAAGCTTAGTCCATTTATCTTTAAGTCAAAATTCTTAGGTTTATTTAAAGGTGTAAAATTTTCTGATTCATAATCCCACCGTTCAGATTGAAGAGCTACGTCTTGTGAATCTTTTCATTAAATTTCAGTTTGATCTAACGGTAAATAAGTCTAAATTTTTAGTTAGATGAAAACTTATGATTTTGGTATTTTGGGCTGAGTTTTACCGTTAGATCGAGCTCAAATTTAATGAGAAGGTTCACAAGATGTAGCCCTTCAATCTGAACGGTGAGATTATGAATCGAAGAACTTTACACCTTAAAATAAATATAAAAATTTTGACTTAAAGATAAATGGACTAAACTTGTACATTTTATGAATATAGAATGACTCAATAGTTCATTTTTAAAGAAGGGGGACCAAAACGTTCAAGTGGTTAAAATAGGAGGACCAAAATTGCAATTAAACCTAGTTTTTTTTTTATTGCCACATAGATAAGTCGTTTTTCATATAAGCATTAAACTGACGGAGTTATCACTGAGAGTAACAACAAAAACTCAACTTAAAAATTTTAAACTATAAAAACCCCAAAAGAGGAAAAAAAAAATACTACAAGAACCTGATTTAAAATTCATCCAAACTATAAAGACCTACAGTACGTTTAAATTTTACTAAACGTATATTTGTATATAGTTAAGTACAGTCTCAATAACTAAGGGGCTATTATTCGATGTGCACCCACACCCATTTTGTAGCAATAGGCATAGTAGTCTTTGCCTTAAAAATATACTAACCTCTTAGAATGTGTGACTCTTTTTTTTTTTTTTAATGTTGTTATCTTAGAATGTGGGTGGTAATATGCGAATAGGGTTTTTTTTTTTTTAATTAATGCAATTTCCTTGAGTAACTGCTTAATTAGAAAGGGATATCAAGCATCTCCTCGCTTGGGTAACGCTGGGCTTCATGGAGTTTGCTCCTCCAGTGATGTCCATTATTCCCATGTTAGTATTGGGCCTAATGCTCCTGGATGGGTTTATCAGATACCATCCCGATTTATACATTTGCTCAATCGAAAAAGTGGAACGTGGCTATAAACTTTTTTTTTTTAACAATCAAATTTATAAAATCATATTATTTTTATGTGAATAAATCTTCAAAAATGAGTTTTTGGGAAAGAAAAAAAAAACAAACAAAAGTTGTATACCAGAAAAGAGTATTACATTTTTTTTTTTTAAGATACTTTAGTTATAATTTTAAATTCAAACATAAAATTTACAAATTTTTAAAATAATTTCAGTGTTTAGTAATATCACATTTATTTAATAGTATAGATATTGATTGCCCAACATTGATTACACTAAACCCTAAAATAAGGTTTGGGCTTTGGAGTTTCTGGAGCAAAACCAAAATAAATTAGGGCACCACAAAAGTTCTATATAAATCGTGGAAGACAGTGTACCTTTTGCATCTGCAGTCGGTTATCCATCAGAACTAGTCGCCAATGGCTATGTCCTTCCCGAAGGAGCAGAAACTATTGAATATCAACGATCTTCATGATGATCTGTTAGTGGAGATCCTACATCGACTCCAATGCGTTTCAGCTGTTCGATGTAAGTCCGTATCAAAGCAATGGTATGCTCTAATCTCAACACCCCATTTCATTCGCCGCCTTATCTGTCATCACCGTAGGCTCTCTCAGATTCAGCATCGGCAGCAGCTCCGCCTCCAAGAGTGCTCTATACTGTTTTTCCGTCAAGACTTGATATTCATTCCCAATGCACCAACATTAGAAGCAGAACCAATCGTAAAGAAATTCCTGTCGAGATTTCTCGAAAACTACAGAGTCTGGGGCGAATCAAATGGCTGGCTTTTGTGTACCAATCGTTGTTATCATAGTAATACCTACTACATCTGCAACCCTCTTACCAATCACTGGTTGCAGCTCCCTCCATCTCCTTCCTCTTTTCTGTGGCCTTCGGAATTGAGTGTGGGTTTCATCTGTGATCCTTATTACCATGTTGATGAAGAAACAAATGCGGTAAAACTCAATTCCCATTGCAGGTTTGCGTTCGTACGCATTCCTAAAGTTACTGAGTTGAAGCATGAGTTGAAGGTGGAGGTTTTCTCATCTTCTACAGGAAGATGGAGTGAAATATTTCTGTCATGCTCAAAAGGCTTTCGTGTTACAGGCTTGGGAAAAGCCATTGCTTTCAATGGAAAGCTTCATTTTATGGGTCGTGGGAATATTCTAACGTTTGATCCTTTCAAGAATATTGGAAGTGGCATTACAAGACAATGTCAATTTATTGATGTTCCCAAAGGGATGTACCCAAATAGCGTTATGGTTCTCATTGTAACCTCCTCTGGTTCATTGGGAATTATTGAATTTCCTCATGAACATAATTATGTCTACTTTGACTATGATTGTGCATATAATGACGTTGTATATATTTGGGAACTCAGAGACTACGAGAAAGAAACATGGTACTTGGAGGAGAAGACTAATGTCAAAAAGATTATGCAGCTCGGTAGAGCCACAAACCCTAACTTATACCCAAGTCTCAGTTATGTTGCGGTAGCCCTCCATTTATATAATCCAAAAATTGTGTGTTGTATTAGAGATGACAACATTGCTTCCTTGGATTGGCAGATGGAAACAACAAGTAGGCTTAGAAGAGGACAACTTACATGGTATACGTGGTTATATGTGTTCCCCATGGTGCTTCCTTTGTGGCCAGTTCCAGCGCTCTCCATCTCTGAGAATAATGAAAACTATGGCTATGATGGTTTGTCGGGTTTGGCTAAATTGTTTTTCGATAAATCACAGATATCTTTTTCTCGTGTTTTTTCTTTTTTTATTTGTCTGAGTTCCTGCTGCCATTTAGGTAGCCGGGAGGATTGAACTCAAGAAAAAGGATGAGAAGACTAAAGGCAATTTCACTAAGCCAAGGTCTCTCTTCAATCTTTTTCTCATGTTGCTGATTAAATTTTATTGGTTCGTTTATGCTCAACAAGCCTAAAATTATAGCTATTATGAGATTTATAATTTAGAAGTTACTGATTATGCTTCCTTGTACTAAAATATAGTCGCCAGTTGCCTGTAAATTTTTGGTAATTTTGTTTAGGTCACTAGCTAGGAAGTAATCAAATAGACTGGCTTAAGTGCTTTTATGATCCTACAGTGGCCTATGAAAGATGGTTTTCATGCTAAACAAAAAACTTATTTTTAAACTTAATTTAAATGAAATTAAGTGAAATTAATTATATGCCTGGGTTTATATCCTCAAAGTTGAGATTATTGAAAAGATGGAGTAAAGTTTTGAGGTGATATGTATTTAGACTTTTCTGAATATTGCAGAGAAAATTTACTATTACTCTAAGCTTTAGATCTTTTACTTGCATTATTTTTACAAGTGGGAGCGAATAGGCTTTTTCTTTTTCTTTTTTTGTAATTGTTTTGAGAAATTCTCTTAGAGTGTGCTATGGGAATGAATTGTTTCTCTTGGTTTAGTTAAAATTATAAAAGTATCTTTATTTTTATTTATCTCTTTATAGATAAATATAAGTATTTGAATTATTGAAGAAAGAAAGTGAACACAAAAAGGGAGAATTGCCCGTCTCTTTTTGTATAGAAGAATATGCACTCTGTAGGTCTATATTTGTGTGGTTTAACTTTGTATTCCTTCCTCTTAAGATATGCAGAAACACAAATAAGAAAAATTAAATGCTCATTTTAGTAATGGCATAGATTTCTTTTTTTATGGCATCACGACATTTATAATGTTAAAATTAGTAACTATTGTAATTGGCACAACTGTTGAGAATAGTAGCTTAAACGGAAACAATTCTGTGAGGAGAAGAACTTAATTTCCATGGTGCATTGCACCAATGGGTGACACAGGTAACTATTTACATACAATAAGTATAATTAGTGCAATGTCACATATTGTATCTAATTTATACAACAATGTCTCAACAGAGACACTTTTAAGAGGACAAAGCTAAGTAGGATGTTCAACAAAATCTGTGAGAAAATTTCAACTGCAAGCCTCATAAGTTTTTCTGAGTTTTAAGACTCGGGATGATGATCTACATAAATAAAGTTCTAGCAGGAGATACAGTAAATATCTAGTCATCACTAACAAAAGTTCTTAGTTATGTTTACCCATTAATTCTGTTCAAATAATCAGAACACAAAATGATCACAATGTCTCAACTCGAAATGAAAGATCATTAGGGACTTGGCCGGAGAATCCCTTTGAAGGGTTAACGCCCTCATCCCCCGCAATTCCCCTTTCCCTTTAACCCCAATGGATTGCCTTGGAGGCTAAGTCCTTCATCTTGAAGAAATACCCTCTCTCCAAGTATCCATCAAAGTCCTTCATCGTCCAAATTCATAGTTGCAGCGGTCTCATATAGGGTTTCATAAAATTTGCTAGCATTAAAGTCATGTTTGAGTAAACAGTTTATTTAAGCGCTTATATTAAAATGTCTTATAGAAGAAATTTTTATACTATAAGCTCTTTTAAAATTAAGTTATTTAGTGTTTGAATACATACTTAGATAAGCACTTTTAAAATCTATAAGCTTTTTCATAAGCATTTGGATAGATAAGTATATAAATGTCTATAATTGTGGAAATTACTGAAAAATACATTAATAAGCATTTATTAAAGATTGTGTTTGGATAAATAAACACTTTGTTATATTTTGTTAAAAAAAAATTTTAATAATAAAATATTTTATATCAATACCATAATTATTATATCTTAGTTAATTTTTGTTGTTAGATAATTATTATTTTGAAGTATCATTTCTTATAATTAAAGTGGTTCTTGGCTTGATATAATAGAAATCTCGCATATAGATAAACTATCATTAACAAGTGTTCATGTTTTATTATATTGGTGATCATGATAAGCATGAAATATATAATTATGCATCACAGACCAAATTTACACATTCGAAAACTAAAATTATATAGATGATTTGACCTTGGTCAATATTATATTTGCTAGTATGTACTATTTAAATTTTTCTAACTAGTTTCTACAATGAATTGTGGCGAAAAGAAAGAAATAGATGGGCATGCAACTGTTTCCCCCATTCACTTATAGCAAGATTTGAACAAGCAGAAATTACTACTGAAAAAGTGTATTCATTGGGACTGACATCTGATTTTCTCATTCTTTTAAATGATTCCACTGCATGTTCATCTTCACCCATCTGAAAATATGTTGTAATAATGGTTGTCCATGAAACCACATCTGGCATCCTCATTCTTTTGAACAATTGCAAGCCGTAGTCTGGTTTCCCACATTTATTGCACATGGTAACAAGAGAATCAACAACAAAAGAGCTCTCATCTTTCCCTTTTTTTATTGTTTGTGTGTGTATAGCTTTTCCATGAAGTAAAGAACCTGAATCAGCAGATGCTTTTAAAGCAATGGCAAATGCATATGAATCACAGCCCACTTTTGAATTCCACATTCGAGAAAAGTACAATCATCCCTCCTTACTATAACCGGCGTGTACAAGCCCGACTCTAATGGCAGTCCATGATACTACATTTCTTTCTGTCATTTCTTCAAAGGCTTGGCGACCTTGCTCAATTTTGCCTATTTTCATGTACATGTCTAGTAGGGCACTCCAACAAATACTGAGTATATCAAACCAAATTTCACTGAATAGCCATGCAGTAATTCTCCATGATACATATTCATGCTGAGAGCACGAACCTTGAGTGCAACACTAATCATGAATGGGTCTATTTGAAGTCCTGGCTGGACCAACATATTTGAGAACAAGATCAATGCTCCATGGGAGTTTGAGGCATTGACATAACCAGCTATTATTGTGGTCCATGAAACCTCACCTCTGAGACATTTTATCAAACATGTTCTTAGCTTCACATAATTTACCCCTTTTCACTAAATGCTTCAATTGAGAGTTAAGTTCAAGCATATTTACATTATGAATAGAATATGTGGTGGGAGCTAGATCTTCTGGTTTTGTTTGTCAGACCATGTCTCTGCATGTGATGCATGTTCCTCTAAATATTTTTGAAACATGCTTGTTGTAAAACAGCCATGTACAGTACAATCATTAAAAGAAGAAGAAAATCACACACAAATTGATCAGTCATTATACAACAAACGAAAAGGGTCGGCTCAAATCTTAATCACATCTCAGGGTTCGCAATGACCCATTCTGAACAACCAAGAATCCATTTCAAAGGCCAAAAATTGCTCACTAGGTATGCGCTATTTCAGTATTTATCACATTTATCACAAGGAGCGAAGGAATCATTGCAGAACCATGGACGGGTCTCAAAACAAAGTGCGGCAGAAGCGACAAATGGAGATGGAGAAACAGAGTAGAAAGGACGGGTATGAAAGAAAAAATGCAGAAGAAAAAAAAAGAGGAGAAACAGAGATGAAAGTGAAAGCAAATGAAACGAAAATCTGCAGAAAGACATACCTACTAGGTGCGTCAGAAGCGACAAATGGAGATAGAGAAGCCATGGACGGGTCTCAACGTGTAGGAAGAAATTGGGAGATACAAAGAAGGTCGATGGTCTCAGGGAGATACGAAAAGCGATGAAGGTGTAGATATAATTGTCCCATAAATTTGCAAATCAGTTTGTCCCTCATCACTCAAATTGGATTTAGCACAAGACTTTTTTAATAAGCATACAAAAATAGTTTTTAAGGGGTTAATATGTTACTTATATAAATTTATCTAAATTTTATTTTTTTATATATATAAAAGCACTTATAGTAATAGAAAAATTATAATAAACTGTAAATTATACTATTCAAACGGGGCCTAACTTTAATTTCCTTGCTAATAGCAAAGCATGGACAAGACTGAGATCAACTTAATATTATATTGATGTAGTAGGGAGAGAGGAGAAACGGTCAAATAAGCAAAGCAACAATATCTAATCAAAACTAATAGATCTAAGAAATCGAAGAAAAGCTCTATCTTAATGGAGTGTGCTCCCAATAAAAAAGTTTGTCTCTTCACTCCTTTATTTTCTAGTTCGAATCCTCTTGATTGCAAAAATATTGCTATTTATCTACAAGTTCAAAAAATAGATCTAAGAAATCCTAATATGGTAATTCTGTTATATTATGAAGCCCTATTAAACAAATACTATAGCTCAAATAGTTATCTGAAAATTTCTGATCAAATTAAACGATTTAACTACTTTATTGATATAAATATCATGTTTATTCTTATTCACCCCCCATGATATCATTAGGAAATTATTGGAGTTTAGACTTTAATAATATGACTAACGATCGAACAACAGTTTTGATATACATTGTTGCCCTTGAATATTATTCGTGGAAGTCATCCCTGTACACTTTATTTCCCATGATGAAAATCATCCCTCCATGAAACCAAATGTATTTGAGAAAGAACTACTCATAAGAAGGAATGAATATAATATATATATTGACAAATTTTATTCTATTAGATGACAACAAACTGCAGATATATGGCTGAGTCTCTCTGGCCTAGTTTGCTTAGTGCATTATCTTTAATCATGATAAGTTCCATACATTTAAGTTGCATCTCCAAGTTAAAGAGAACCAAAGACCCAACCCAACATTCTGAGAAGGAACAAGCTGGGATGATTTGTAGTTTCTACATCTTTGACCAGAATCGGCTCAAGCTTGCTTCAATCGATCCATGTGGTTCATCCGTTGGTAAATATACATCATCATCAAACTGCGAGAACATCATTGTCAGTTTCTAATATATTTGACAGATTAACATGTAAAATGCAAAGAAAATAAATCAGGTCTAGGAGTTGATAGTGGTATGAACACAACATATTTAGACATAATAAACTGTCAGCAAGGTCAGTCCACCAATGACAATTGACTAAGTTAATGAAAAGTTGACAACAGTGAAAATAAATATATTTTGGAAGAAAAGGAAAATACATATTTTTGAAAAAATAAATCAGGTCTAGGATTTGATAGACAGGGTTTCTTAATCTAAATTTGTTCATGTTCTTTTGCATTCCATATTTTTCTTCCATATACCAATTTTGGTCTATATTTCAGTGCAACATGAGGATAACCCTTTCTTTCCCTTAAACCCCCATCTCAAGTAAGAGCTGTATTTATGATCTCAAGCCCTTCAGATAATGTGTGGCTAGTATACACAATTCATTGACATAAGGTCAGAAGAAAGTCAGAGCTGTTTGAATCTCCAGGATGGGAACAAGCAGCAGCTGCAATGAGCACCACGGAGCAAAATAATGCAAAACCCAAGTTTGTAAAGCTTATAACATTCAACAAACCCCACTAGATATTATGACATTTGATTCCCAACTGTGGTTCCTCAACTTTCCTTGCTCCAGAGGGAAATGTAAATTAGAATAAAATCAGTGAGTAATTAGTAATGTGCTCCTTTAATTTCTACAAGCTTACAGGGCAAATAATCTGCATACCTTTACAATTTGATTATCCTTGTTTGAGATATTGACAGGCAAGAAATGGAGATTCGGCATCTTTAGTTGGATTGAATATATGTCAGGAAATCTGAAACATAATAATATCAATAGAGCTCATTCAAATGCTAACGAAATGAATTGAATTTGTGGTGTTTTAGAGAACAACCAGATGCGTGTGTGTGTGTCTGTGAAGTGAAGAAGAGAAGGGAGGGAGGGGAGAGGGAGAGATGGAGATATGTGTGCACGCACACACATCTAGACAAAAAGAGGAGTTCATAGAGAGACCTGCCAAGTGTGGCCCTTGCCATCTGATAAAGAGTGCTTTGAACAGATGGGCTGTAGGTTCCCTCTTTCGGTGGGCCAAAGAAAGTGTCAATGAGAACTTTTTTCATATTCTGGTACTTCTCTGTAAAGTAAAGTGGCTGCTGAGGGACGATACACAGAAATTCATATGAATACCTGCAACGCCATTTAATTCAGAATTATGACTTTGTATTCTCCATGTTAAAGAGAAAATCAGCTTTGGATTCCTTATAACATCCAACGACCAATAGAACAAACCTAGAGGCATGGAAAAAATCATTGATTTTCTATTTCACGCATCAAGTATTCAAGTAATCAATTATCAGGTGGTTTAACTTGGACAGTTGTTCAGTTCATGAGGCTTTTAGTAAGTCTCTAGAAATTCTAAGATGTATGGCCTTGAAAGTCTAGTTTCTTTTCCTTTTCTTATTGACAGGGTTGTATAACCTTTTTTCTACACCATCTATACATGGGTTACAGTTGGATCCGGTTGGATTTTTTAATGCATTATTACATATAGACAATTTACATAGAAAAATATTTTACCTCCATAGGGCGGTTAATTCTGTTGCTAATATCCTTTCACGTGTTTCTGGAAGAACTGTGTACTTGTCCCTTATAAACCCCTCAAAGCCAGACTACTCGCAAGTTATCCAGAATCAGAAATCAGCAAGGAAATCAGAGAGGTTATTGCACTAGAAACATTTGTATTATCAATCAGTAACTCTTATGTTTCACAAGGGGGGTGGGTGGAAGGCACAAAAGACAAATTAGGTACACTCTTATTAATATCCATGTGGTAAAGAAACTCAGCATCATTAAAAAAGAAAGTCTATCAACACAGCACGTGAGATAGTGCTTAAGGTCTAAGCTGTACAGAACAAGTTTAACAAAATTCAGATGCTACCATGTGTGCTAATTGTGAAGCGATAACTAGTTTGTAAACAACATCACATTCATTCAAAAGAGCACGGGGGAAGATTCAAATCTGTTATAGAAGTCTAAGATAAATCCTTTATCCTTATGCTCATGAAAATTGAACAAGCCCCAAGGCCAAACAGTTTAACTCTACCATCTGGAGAAGTTCATCTAAACCATGAAGATTATAATTACTTCTTTCATATATTTCAAAATTCTTATGAAAGAAATATCCTCATCCGCCTGTTCAATCTTCAGTCATATGGTGGATCGAGTAAAAAGATTTTTTTTATCGAGGCATTGACCAAGTAAGAGAAGTTCAACAAAGATAAAGCAAGTAGAGAAGTCATGCCAAGTGTATGTATTGATCTGTTGAAAGGGCACAAATAATACAAGCACACTCTGTTTTACAAACAGATTCTGTTCGGCATGGGAAAATTTGGATAAAATTTCAAGTTTTTCTGAACGAGTATCATCTTGTCATGTGTTCAGCTTACGACCAGACACATTATAGAGTGCAGGATGCAATGATTTCACTGAACCCTCCAAGTTTATGATTTTGATGTGCTTGGCCAATATTCAGGAAGATCAGTAAGCCCTCTTCGTTTTGAGGTTTTTCTTTATTTTGATTTTGTCTTTTGTATCTGTTTTGTTGTAATACTCATCTTACTTCTTTTATCAAAATACTATTTTGAGTATCTCTTATGTTCACCACACGAAATTGCATGTATATTTTTGTAACATAATTCTTATTCTTTAGATACTGTGACATTGATTTTTCACTGAAGTCTTTTGACATTGAATTGTATGAGCATTCATATAGTTAATATCTAGTTGAAAAAGAGCCAATGTTGTCACCCATCCCCCTCCTCCTTGTTTTGCCACATATGCCAACACCAAGGATAGCATATATGACCAGTAGGTAATTTTATTAATTTAATGCTACTAAGTCACATAAAACATTATATACCAGCAGTTATTAGAAAAAGTAGTGAGATGTTAAACATTTTCAAAGCTAATTATAACAGTAATCATATCTGATATCTCCTCTCCTCAAATTTATAATGAACCAACGTAATCAATGTTTAAAATTTATGTATATACACTCTGGAAGAGAAAAACCAGCTAACATCAAGAGAAAAAATGAACAAAGTTTAACAGTCCAAAGGATGTTTGCAAATGAAATTTATGCCAAAGCATGATATATTTTGCCGAAAAAATTGTGAAGTAATAAAAAAAATTACTGAGTTATCATAATATTACTAACATGTCTTTTTTTGTCAGATTAAGGATTTGGAACTGCACCCTGAAGCATATTCCAGCTGAACAGCAGACTCTGCTGTGACTCAAAAAAGCTTTATTTATTTATTATTTTTTTTTTTTTGGGATAAATGAAGAATTTATTAGTGGAAAGAAGAAAAATACATAGGTTAAGGCCACAGGATCATCCTACAGGAAACCAAGGAACAACAAAACAAGCAAAAAAGAAAAGGCATTGGGTAAAGAGAGCTTCCCAACCCCCTCTGCAACTCCACCAAAGAGCCTCTAAAAAATGCATGAGCTGAAACCCACAAAGAAGCCAAGCTTGGGTTCTATTACCAAACAGTCTTTTACTTTTCTTTTTTTCTTTTATCTAACAAAAGAAACAAAATTATTAACAGATAAAAATAAAATAAAAAATAAAAAGGCTTATACTCCTTTACAATTTAAAAAATGCGAGCAAAGAATAAAAGAGAATGAGACCTCTCCGGATATTCATTAGAGATATGCTCATTAAATCATAAAGATGCAGGTATTACAATTCAACTATTAGTATTCAGTAATATTATTTTTTCTGCGCTCACCACACCACACCCCCCCCCCNCCCCTCCCCTGTCCCCCTGCCCTCCTCTTTTTTTCTCTTTTCTCCTGTTCCCTTCACAGTAAAGTCACTTTTCTTAAGTCTTGCAACTGGAATACAGTACAGCTCTGATGTTATAACATGTGCTGAAATTTTGTCATCAAATAAAAAGCCAAAGAAAGGGGAAGTCATACTTTCAAGAATTTATTTTTCATCTATGAAGATATTATGCCACTTAAAGCATCAAATTGTGAAAACATTTTATTAAGACAATGTTAAGAATTATATCATTTGGAAGCCCCTGCACACACAACCATGTCTTATTCCGAGAAATCTGTATAAAACAGAGATAGGTTATATATGAAAATTAAAGAATGAGTTTTTATACTTCAGTAAATTATAGCAAGCTTACCTTGGTTGTCTTCAGCAGAGACAATCCTTCAATTCCAGAAGTTAACCGTAATACACCAGACTTTTTTACTATTGCCTCAGCTATATGCTTCTCAGATCCAAGCTTGAAACCTTATATAGACAAAAGCAATGAACTTGAGGGTGGATAGGAAACAAACCAGAGTTTATAATATAAAATTCTGGGGATCTATCTATTTTGGTCAGGCTAACCAGATTTCAATTTGGTATAGCTTGGCCCTTTCAAGTCTTTATAAATTCCTATACAATTTGACCATTTCTGTAGAAAAAAATAATAATAATAATAATTAATTAAGATCTTCTACCTATTCTTCAGTTCTGCATCTAATTAACCATACAAGACAAGCCCTTTATAACAGTCCCATTTCAATATCATCAAAAAATTTCCTCTCATTATTGATGGAAAAGACAAGGTTAAACTAAAATATTTTAAGATTTCTTCACATCCACAGAGAAAGATTACCATGAAAAGTCCTCCATACAGGGCAAAAGAAAGAAAAGAAAAAAATTAGTTCAAAAGAGCTTTCCAATCCCTCTGCATGTATACCACTGATTCCACTAAAGAAACCATGTGCTGAACGCCAAAGAGCAGCCATCAACACAATCCTATCCTGGAGCAGGTCCAGGAACAAATATTTTCCTTTGAAAGCATTTCACTCCAAACAAAGACACCAAGGAACAGCATAAGAAGCGCACTACAATAAAACTTTTCCTTCCTTTCTCTGTCTTAAACTACTGAACTTAGTCGGAAAAAAAAAACACTCCAAGCTTTGAGGGCACACTCAATATTCACCAAACACACCAGAAAGCCTACTCCAAATATAGCAAGTTACTGGGCAATGCAAGAAAAACTGTATAGCTGTTCTGAATTAGAGTACAACGTACAACAGAGATATTAGGAGACAAGTTCTTTTTAGATCTATGAATCTGCAACATGTAATTAGTGTGTATTGAGCATTTCTGTCTGGATGAAAGACTTGACCTAAAGTGAACTTTAGATTTCCAAAGTGGTTTTTCTAGAAGGAACTTCTCTCTATTCAGATAATGGATTAGGAAATAGAAGAAAGACTTACAAGAAAACATACCAGAAGAATCAAGAGACCAAATCCTCCTTCCCAGATTAGAGGATGCATGAAGAGAACCAATAAAAGAGACGTGGATTCCAATTTAGAAGCTTATTTATAATCTAAAAGTAATATGTTTTTCAAATTTTAATTACAAAGAGAAACTTAACTCCTCAAAATCCTAATTTCTAAGTTATTTATAAAAGATTTTTTATATTGGAACTAATTCAAAACCAGATTTTAGACAAACAAAGTATGATTGAAAACTAATAATGTAGCAAACATTATCATGGCAAATATTTCTGGTAGCTAGTTCTAATGGTTTTTGCCCATAGCTATACTTACAGAAATCAACTAAAGGTGTACAGGTGGAATAGAAAAGGGCAGATTTATAAACCCCAAGCATTGATCTTGTGGTATCATGATGAATCATATTCTGTTTGAAAGCAAAATCGAAATTTTGGGTAATAGTTACTGTTCACGTTAATTAAGCATTAATGTTCACAGCCTAATGGCCAATCAGTTGATTGGAGAGTTACAATGAATTTCTGGATAATATTTACTGTTCACTCTATAGTCAATGTCACTGTAGCAGTGCTGTTCACAGAATGATGACGGAGCAGGTCTTGGCAGATTCTGGACTATAATTTCTTATATGTAGACCTAATCATCTAGGGTTCATTGAGGCTTTAATTTCTGTTTTTTACTGTAGCCTTTGGGCTTTTTCGTGTCTTATTTCTTAATAAAAGGACACAACTTCTGCAGAGTGTAAAGAGATGAGTTATTGATAAATTCTAAGTTCTAACACAAACAATTTACAGTGTGTGACTAACCATGTTCATGAGGTTGACCTTCCACATAAACACGCTCCCATGGTTTTTCCACTATCTTTACTATAGCAGTAGTAACCTACAAAACACCAAGAAAATAAGGGGGTTTTCCCTATGTAATGACAAATTTAAAAGAAAAATGATAATGATGAGAAGGAAAATAATAATTAGAGATAAGGTTGGTGAAATTACAGTATTAAGGGGGAAATCATGATGAAAAAAGAACAATGATATTAGATATGTTTGTCACCTACCTGATTGTAAAATGATGTGAAATGCTTAGCAAGTTCAATTGCAAAGTCCTCCACAGAAAGTAGTTCGGAACATTCCTTTGCCTTTGCATACACCTGATTACAACTCACTTAAATTTAAAAGTGAATGGAATGATCACGGGAATATATAAAAGATTAACAGAAGCTGGTAGCTAATGACATAAGACATTATCACAGTGTATCCCAGAATGAGAGAGTAGAAATAAATTTGGGTACATAACCCAACTTTTCAAAAGGTCAAACTTAAACATATAACTGTGTCTCAAATATCATCGTTTTATTATGTTACTTGTGGATATTTCCCCTCCTATCTAGCATTCACAGTTCCCAGCATATTCAATATCCAAACTAGGCTCTAACATCACTTCTTGGGAACACACAATGAAGGAAACAAAATATCAGCCACAGCAAGCAAATTTAAGGTGATTCGGTGAGTGGCTTATCCCTAGGGATGAAGTATCCTTTTGCAGCAAGATACATTAAATAAAACCCAAAAAGAAAAAAGAAAAATACAAACTTTAAACCATCAATTCTACAGTCATCAGAGTAATTTCGATATCCCACCTATCCATTAGAGCTTAATGTTATCCATCTTTGGTCATATTAACAGAAGACAAGAAGGAACTAAACTAGACAGTTCCTATGTCAAATTAGTGTCAATTATCATAGTTGTACTAAAACCCCTTCCCACTACCCTTAAAGAAGAAAAGCTCTATACCAAACTAGGCCATCAAGAAGATAATATCAAACATAGAAAACAGAATAACAAAAAGTAAACAGTTCTAAAGAATAAAGATCGCAACAGAAAAGTTCATTATTTTGGTGTCCAAAAACTGCTGACTGGATGATTAAAAGTTAATTTCAGGCTTGAATAGAACAAATTGCATCAGACCATTGTACAAGCTAACTTTTCAATCAAAAAAGTATCAACTGATCGCTAATCTGTCACACACAAACACAATCAAAATTATATATATATATATATATATATCATCATCATCAATTGATCCAGCTAAACAACTCCCAGGCAGCAAAACAGAAGCTTCAAGAACACCTCAAAAGTCAAAATCAAAACTAGAACAAAAAGGATCAGAGATCCGAACTGAAAAGTAAACATTTCAATCAAAAGGGTTTCTTATGTGAATCAAATTGTATGACCAGAACATAACAGAAGTCGAAGAACATGAAATTTTCAGCAATGTTAAATAAGTTTATTAGATACTCTCTTTATGTGCCAAAAACATAAAAGTAAAATTACAGTTTCAAAAACCCAAAATGTATTAATTCGAACCACACAAGATTTTCTCAAGAAAGTTAGAAAGAAATAACAACCATTCAGCTTCACTTTTCGGTTTCTCAGCATTCAAACAGAAATTACACAAAACGAGAATCCTATAAGCAAATCAGAGTTGAGAGAAGAATCATACGGTGTTCTTCATGGTGTCAGTGGCAACGATGTCGGAATTATCATCGCGGACATAGGAAGCGACGCAATCAGAGACGAGGTTTATGCTAACATTCCACTCCACAATGAAATGGCGGCCATCGCTGTTCTTCCACACGCGAGCTACCCTCACCCTCTCTTTTCCATGCTGCTGCTCAAAGTTGAAACCATCTACTTCGTTCGCCATCGCAGAAGCTCGCTGCTTTCTCTCTAGTGTTTGGGTGTGGAAAGTCAGATTTCTGAGTCAGAACTGATTCAATTGTATTATTGTCTGAATTTCATAAGAGAACGGAAGGGTGTGTTGGCGCTTTTACCTTTCTGTGTGCGCGTTAAGATTAGAACGCAAGGGCCAATGGGAAAACATAGATTTATCATTTGGGTGCGACTTTGTTGCCGCTTGTGACACAAAAACAACTGATGCACACACGTGGCATCAATGTATTGATTGAGTGAACTGTTGTATTTGAATGGGTACTGCTGGAATTGGTTCATTGGGTAATTAGAAATTAGGCATGGGTATTTAATGAAATTATGTTATTGTCCATGAAGTAATGGGAATTACAAAATCATGCCTCACATTTCCTTTAAGAAGGAAGTCGGTGCCCCACAGTACGGAGCAATCCCTTGAAGTTCTTTAAGTAAATTTTTTTTTAAAAAAAAAAACCAATGTTTAAGTCTTCTATTTTATTTTAAATGCTTAAATAATTTAATTTTAAATTTTAAGAATTATGCATATATTTTGACATGTTGCCTTCCAATTTTTTCATAAAACTTTTTTGTATAATCTTGTGTATTTTAAAATTGTATTTTTTTTATGGCTTCACTAAATTTACATTAATTATTCTCATTATATATTATAAAAATGTGTAAAAGTCTAAAAAAATTTAGCTTGTGTGTCAAAGCACGCTCTAAATTTTGGAATGAGAATTTCTACTTAATTAAAAATTTTATCTAAGTAGATATTTTCACATTTTAATACCTTAATTTCATCATTATGTGAATTAATTTAAAACAACTTCAAAAACATTATAGTACTACTAACTTTGGCATAAAATTATCTTGATCAAATTTTAAAAAAAAAAATCGCAACTAAGTGTTTTAATTGAAATACTATGTAGCTTTTTTTGGTATTAAAAATCACTCTCTAAATTTTAATAATACAATAAAAATGTGAGCAATTCCATGTGCCTTGATTTAATAATTTATAAGTTATACTACAATATTAGTAACCTTGATCCATTAGTACTATCTAAAATGACAAAATTTAGAGACAATATATACTTAAGTGCTTATTAAGGTGATCTAATTGTCTTCTTGCATGTTCTAAATTAGCAAAAGCAGCATGTGTATGGAACTCATGTTTCATTTGACTAAAGTGAAAGGATTCTAAGTGCAATGCAATTGATCTTAATTAATTAGTCTGCAAGAGCAAATGTGAGTCCTAAAGTAAGCTCAATTAATTACTCAAGAACATCAAACAACTTATGATCATTAAATTAATCTCAACTCATCTATGAATTAATCTCATAGTACAAATAGCTATATATGATTATTAAAATAATCTCAACTCACTCATAAATTAATCTCATAACACAAATAGTTATATTTGACTACTAAAATAATCTCAAATCACATAACCTTAATTGACATAAAATTAGGGTTTAGGATATTTATGTTTTGGTTGAAGGAAAAAGTAATTAAAGAAACAAAACATAATAACTATTGAAAAGGATAACCACTATTAACAAGCCATTTATAAAACAAGTTAGTTAAATAGAGAAATTTTCTTTTTGATTAGTTAAATACAGAAAGTTGAAACAACTTAGTGCATTTCTTCTATTTTCTTTAAAAAAAAAAA
>QAOA01006501.1:29251-59911 GCA_003255065.1 Cercis canadensis | reverse complement strand
AAAAAAAAAAATTTGCTTGCCTCCTCTTCCATCTTGTTCTTCTTAACTTGATTGAAAACTAATATTCTTAATTTTTTTTTTTCAATATCAAGAAGAATGACCAAGGTACTATAGTTTATTTCCACCTATAGTTTCAGTCATTTAAAAAATGGAAATGTATTAGAAACACATTAAAAATTTTGTGGAAACAAATTTTCTTTTAAAAATTGTATTTAATATTTTTATGATATAAGTTTTTACATTTAAATTTAATTTTGAGAAATTCTAACATAATACTACTTAACAAAACATATACAGCAATACGGCAAAATTAAAAAAATCATGATACCAGTATAAGTGTATATATGTTAATATTAATTTAATTTTAAACCCAAATTGTTAAATTTGAAATTTAGTCTGCTCACTTTATTTTTTATTTCCAGCACAAAACACTAAAATAGCCCATCTATCAAAGTCTTGTTGTTCTTCAAAAATTAGATAAAAATTAAAGAAAAAGGTATCGTCTTTCTCCGGTAGTCAACAGAGCATAAACAGAAACAAGAGCCATGAGAGAAAAGCCATCAATCCCATCGGATTGCACTGTGAATCAAGAGGCATGAAAGGAAACCAGAGTGAGGATGTTAGTCGAGAACAGATACAAAGAGGAATTGAGTTAATGATGACGAGCATGTGTGTTTAAAATAAAGGCTTAATTGCAATTTTGGTCCCCTATTTTAACCACTTGAACGTTTTGGTCCCCCTTCTTTAAAAATGAACTATTGAGTCCCTCTATATTNTCAAGTAATCTGGAAGCTGTTGATAAAGAGCTCTTAACCAGGGAAGAAATTTTGACAAAACTGAAAACTCAATTGGAAAAAGCTCAAGCCAATATGAAGTTTTATGCTGATCAACATAGGTTACCATCTCTTTTTAAGGTGGGGGATATGGTACTAGTCAAACTCAAGCCTTACCGGCAGACATCTTTAATTGGAGCAAGGGTGCAAAAGCTGTCAAAGAGATACTATGGGCCTTTTCGTATTATAAAAAGCATTGGGGAAGTAGCTTTCCAATTGGATTTGCCACCCAATTCAAAATTGTACCCTGTTTTCCATGCTTCCTGTCTCAAACCATTCAAAGGAACTGAAAATTCTCCAACGCTAACCTTACCACCAAACACTACCATTACCCAACCAATTGTTCAACCTTTAGCTCTCCTTGACATCGACACAGCATCGAACTCAACCTCTCAAAAGGTATTGGTGCAATGGGCAGGCCTGTATCCTGAGGATGCCATTTGGGAGAGTCTTGATGAACTTTTGGCAGCGTATCCTCATTTGCACCTTGAGGACAAGGTGTTTTCCCAAGACCCGGGAAATGATAGGAACATTGAAGAATTTCCTGAGGAAGAGAATGAGCAGGAAGAGCTGGTCACTAATATTCCAAAACCCCAACAGATTCCACAAACGAGATCAAAGCGTAACAATATGCGCCCAAAGTGGATGAAAGATTATGAGCTGGCATAAGAGTGTGTGGCTGAGGTGTGGGAGCTGTCATATGATTCTGTTATAATGCATTCTGTTGAGAGGGAATATTCTAGAGAGGTGTAAGTCATGCTTTTGTAGTGAGGATGATTTCTTTTGCGTGTTTTGGCCAGTCTATATATTGGTCAGTTTGGTTATTGCAGAAATAAGAAATTTGCCTAGTCTTTTTTATTTTCTTTGTGTTTTCTAAGGAGGCCCTCCCCTTGAAGAGAGGAACCTATCAGATTCTCCCCCTAATTTATCAATTTTTGGGTAACATGCACATGCACATTATCTACATATAGTTTTATATGGGATGGGAAATAAACAACCATAAATATGTATGAATATAATATAATTTTTTTTTTGTAAAAAATGATTAAAAATCAATATAAAATATGGATTCAATAAATAAGCAAATTGACCAACAAAATACAATAATAAAAAAAAATTACCCAAAAGGGATATTGTACAAAGTATTTACATAAAATAGACAATTTTTTATTACAATAATATTTGACAAACAAAAAAAGTAAATCTGCCAAACGGGAAATGGAGGATTACTTGAAAATGCACTAATCCGCCAAACACCTAATGGCGTAATGTATGATGACATGTTATTCCGCTACATGACATTGCAGAAAAGGCTTGGCAAGTGGTAGATTGACTAAAAGTTGGTTTTTTCTGCTTTGAATTGACTTGACATGGCATAATTGAAGGTGGAAATGGCAGATTGTGTCTAGTGAATGTACTTCGAGAGACATAAATGGTGAAATTGAAACTATCAGATAGTAGAATAGACATTGTCAAACAGCGAATTTATCTCTCATGAATGTACTAATCCGCCAGACTAAAATGACTGAATTATAATTTGCCAAATTGCAAACTAAGAGATTTGGTTGTATAAATAGCCTATTTGGGAGCAAGCATAAGCAATTTAAATCAAAAACACTGCACGGGAGAGGAGAAGTTCAGTTGATGTTTTGATAGTTGAATATCTTGAGGCTTCTTGAAGTACATGAACACTTTAATTGTGTTATTATAGTATATATATTGTTTATTTGAATATTGTTATAAATAAATGTGTTTTGTAGTAGATGTACATGATTTATGGTATGTGTAGTTAAAATTCTAAGAAATTGTTATATGAATAATTTTTTTAAGATTCTAAATAAATGTTTATGCAGCTTATGGTCCAAAAAAATTAACATTTGAAAATAATTTACCCTTTATGTTAGAATATTGTTATAAATAAATGTATTGGTAATTAATATAAAAATAGTTGTTATAGAAATGTAATAATGTTTATATACTAATAGTGCATGAAAATATGTAGTCGACCTCCTATATAACAACAGTGCTCTCTTATTTGTTGTATAGTTTGACTTTCGTTACCAGGCAACTGCTCACCCTGGGCAACTAATGGCCTCATGAAATCATCCATCTCTGTCGAGAAATCTAACATCACATCATACTGAGATGCATGAAAACGTGATGGGTCAAGTTGTGGTGTCATGGGTTACTTGCTCAACACTGGGAAAAGTGGCCCACTCGTTCCCTTTTTGTCAATGTCATAAGCTGATGTTGGGACATTCACATCAATCCCTATAAGGTTATAACCGGGAGAGTACTTGAGGAAATACGCATTTGCGCATCATATCAATAGCGGTTATATCCTGAGCAACATGTGACGCCTGGTGCAATGCCTGACCCATAACGCATATAGATGTAATGCCCCTATCGTTATGGCCCTCAACATATACTTATGAGTGAGATGATGATGCAACATGTGTATGTCATGATGACCCAGCTTGCGAATTAGAGTGTTGGCGTGATGGCCCTGTTCTAAATGAATGATGTTGTCCTACCATCTGTGTCTGCTTAAACAAATTGGACATCTGCGGCTGCTTAAATTGATTGGTCATCTATAGCTGCTAAAAAGGCTCAGTCATCTGCGGCTACTAATACTATGCATGGACTAGTAGTGCTTGAAATTATGGTAAAATATTAGGTTGAATTAGCCCTTAATCAGTATAAATCTATGTTATTTGGCCATGCATGGTATTAAGCTCATTCATCATCATCAGATGCTGCCTATAAGTTCAATGTTGAGTCAGTATCTAATGTGACGACTGGTGTGGCGCCTACATTCATTAAATAAATAAGATGGATTTTATCATAACCATTTTCTATAAGAAAATAAATATAAACCTATATCACACTTTGCACTAACATAATCATGTACAATGACATTATGTGCACTCATTAACCTCCAGGTGATTTGGAGAATCCATGGCATATATTATGGGTCCACCGCAATAGGTCCATCAAATTGTACTACCGTATCATCTCTCTGATTCCACTGCATGTAGTACACCCGATGGTAACTAGTCCACAATCGTTCCCCTTTCCCTCTCAAGCAAATCTCCTTTAACTTTTTATTATAGAATGTGATGGCCATTGGAATCCGTTGGTGGCCTCCAAACTGACATACCACCCTATTTGGATTATGTCCCTCCACAATATGAAAATATAGTAAGGGCACCTTTGCCGCCCAAATCTCCTCCCCTTGTCGAAAAAAAATATAAAAGGTTTGCCACCCCATAAGGCTACCACCCCATAAGGCTGCCACCCAATCAGTACATAGATACCAAGGAATATTATGATTGATTTTTTCTATAACTAATTCAAGTAATCATTGATATTTCTAATAAAAACTATTAACTAGTTCTTACCTGATCATTTCTAAGATGATCAAACCTCTTTTGATACCTTAGGTGGTTGTTACAACGTACCCGAAGGCCACTACGATGCGAATGACTAAATAAAAAGATATTTAATTTTTCGAAAAAAAAATTGGAGTCGTCACCAATTGTATTAGGAAGATAGGGAACAATTGAAAAACCCATTTTTTATTTAAAAAATTAAAATGATCTATGAATCAAAGACCATTTGGGAGTCTGTTTATGCATGGGAAAAATGTTAAGCATCCCACAACACTCATCTAAAAGATGGTTACCCAAAATTAATCGTGCGAATCATAAAATGGCCAAAAGACGTATTTTGTTCATCTCTATGAAAATATGCTGATATTTACAAGTTTAAAACACAGAACAAAATAAAATATTTACAAAAATGGGTTCGCCCTATAATCAAGTAAAGCGGAGTGGCATTGAGCCAAAACAAATAAAAAAAAATGGCTCAAAGCCCTTGATTTTTATCTTTTCTTGAAAACTAGAAATTAAATGAAAATGGAAAGTTATTAGAAAGTTGGACTTGACTCGCTTCCCCTCGAATGCCTACGTATCCCTTAGATGAGATCAAATTCCACGTAGTTCGCTTTAAAAATATATTTTTTTTGAAAGAGAGATTTTGAGAAAATAAATCAATTTCAATTCTAGCTCAAATCCTGTAAGTCCTTAAAGAAAGCATGCAAAAGGGGATTATAACAAAGCATTAAGCATTTTAAACAAAACACTATCTAGGAAGAAAGATTAAGCGTGCAATGCATGAGGATGCAAATCTTATATCATACATCTCTATTAGGCAAGAAAATAAATATGCACCGCATGATGCAACTAGCGCAACCTAAGTCCTTTCACCCATTCCTCGCATATGACGCCCTCTGGGGTGGCGTTTATCCTTACCTAAGAAAGATAGGGTGAGCCACCTGATATGAAGATGGATTGCCATATCCCTCCATGATAGGTAAGGGGCCTATGGATACTACGCAACAGATATGTATTACATGAATGCACATACGTGGCTTTACAAAATTATAAAATTGTTTGGAGAGAGGGAATTAAAATACAATTATGAAATAAAATAAAAATAAAAATGATCCTCTAGTCTAGCATCTCTCACTTGTCTCCAAACTTCCAGTTCAAAATGGAGCTCCACTTGCCTCACATAGACTCACCAAAATCAATATAGCAAGGAAAAGGACTTAGGGAAATATCAAACCATAAAAAAATGAGAAGAAAGTTAGATGACGATATAAAAAAAAGAAACAACTTAAACAAACATTAGCATTAAAATAAATTATTTTGGCAGAAATAAACTAACATCCGACAAAAGGCTATGCAAAAATAAGAAAATAAAATTCACAGAATAACATCTATAGAGCCAAAGGGCAGCAAATGAACTAATTAACCACAAAAGGGCAGCAATTATTTTTCCAAGATGAAATTATGCACAAATAGAGCCCAGGAAAGCCCCTAAGATGGGTCAAAATAATGCTGAAGCAGCCAAGAAAAAGAATGCATAAAACAATCCCTTAAACCAGTAAAAATAGCACCATGAAGTATATGAAACAGCCAATGAAATGACCTGCAACAACCTTTAATTGATGCAGAAACAGCCAGTAAAATAAGACCAGAAACAGTCTAAAAAAATGCAAAAATAGCATGGAGATAATTGCAGAAATAACCCTAAAAATAGTGAACATGACAATGAACCAAAAGACATTAATATTAAACTAAGTAATCTGTTTAAAATGGAGCAAAAAATAACAAGAACAAACAAATGTGCAGAGGAGTAAGTCAAAGCTCAAATCAAATCACAATGGAGAGGAATTTAGAAATAAAACAAAAACAATCCAACAAAGATACAACATGGTGCATCAACTAGAAATTGACTTGATCCAAATGCAAAGCTATGCTATTTCTCTTTTGATAAATCTCAACATAACATAAGACATATTTCGAGAAGAATTCTTTAATTATCCTTCATGAATAAGCCATGTGTGCTTTTCACAAAACCAATTATAGCCATATATTTGGATATAGTGATCATGGGATGATATCAATGTCACCAAAACTTTCTAACACATATGTGGGACAGCCATTGTCCCATCACATATATAAATTAATTGCAATCCCCCAAAGATACAACATGGTGCATCAACTAGAAATTGACTTGATCCAAATGCAAAGCTATGCTATTTCCCTTTTGATAAAACCCAACATAACATAAGACATATTTCCAAGAAGAATTATCTAATTCTCCTTCATGAATAAGTCATTTGAGATTTCCATAAAACCAATTATACCCATATATTTGGATATAGTGATCCTGGGATGATATCAATGTCCAAAATTTTCTAACACATTTGTGGGACAACCAATACATATATAAATTAAGTGCAATCCAAACTTAGTAAATCCGGATATAATAAGCAAAGTGATAAACCCCACATTGAAAAGGAAAACAAGCAAGGCAGCCCCTCATTTTGAGTATTTAAAAAAAAACAGTAAGTAAATAAAACCCAAAGAAGTTCAGGTGAACAAGCTTTGAAAGTGCAAGAAATTAAAGTCCAAAAGTTGTAACCCAGTGCAGTGTGATGTGGTGCTATGCTATAATTATCCAAACACCAAGAGCAGTCCCAAACATTCCTAAATTAGTGGTGAAAACAAATCAAAAACAGCAAAGAAAACTATACCATATAATGGCCATATAGACAAAGAAAAACTACCTAAGATTTTCACTAGGAAGTAACTATGTGATTTGCAAATAATGCTCAAGATGTGCTAAGGAAAAATTCTGAATAATTCCTCAGCAAAGACCAATTAGAACACTTTTGCAAAATTATCACAAATTCACCCTCTAGGGAGCTATCAACTAATTCCAAACATCTTATGAGATTACCTAGCATCAAGAAGAGAATACAAAAATAGAAAAAACATTGCAGCCATCATGAGCAGAAAATAAACCAATCATCACACCAAAAATTAAAAGAAATAAACACTAACACTTTGGGCTCATGTTTGAAAAACAGAAAAACAATTAGACATTGGAAACTAGTAGAGAGATAGATTTAAATTAAATCATTCCAAGCAACAAAACCACTATAAAATCATTCTAAACCAAGGACTAACTTCCAGCTTAAATGCAAAAGAGATAGCACCAATACTATTTAAGAAATCCCTTCACCAAAATAAAACCAATATCAACAGGAATTACCAAAGAGATCATACAGTCAACCAGAATTCTTGGTACCGGGCATCTACCATGCTCAGTCATTCCACATAACAAATATGCAATCAAATTTCAACAATCCAAAGGGCTACATTAGAAAGCATTTCAAACAGAATTTCTTGCAGCTTTGAAAATACCAAGATCAAAGGAAAGGAATTATGGATAACACATACAAACAAAACATAACCAAAAGTGAAGACTTAAGCATCAATTAACAAAGAGAACAAAAAACTATACAATATGTATATAATTCAACAACACACAAAAATAAGAAAATAAACAACATGGAAACACAAAACACCCTAAAATTCTCTACTACCAAAACACCAGAATACTACCCCACAACATAGCAGCAAGAAAAAATTATTATATGTCCATTTTTTTCATTTTTAGAAAGAACTAATGCCACAATTCTCCACATTATATGCTATAAGAGTACAAGAACAAATAGATATTCGGTAGCCTTCATGAACTAGGTTCAATTAGAAAACCAAACCAAAGATATTCCAAACCGGGTAGACTCGTGTTTTGCTTCATAGGGGTTATGGAGAAAATAGAAATATTCAAACAAATCAGAATTAAATAGGAAACTGATTCATGCAATCTTTAAAGGGAAGAATTCCAAGAACAAAGCAAGCAAAAACTCAACAAAATAAAGAAGGATTTCCATAAATTACCTAAGCTTTGAGGAGAGAAATTTATCTAAGCTTTGGCTACTAGCAACGTTGGAAAATAGAAGTGGAGAAGATTTCTTTCTGTCGTCGTCTTCTTCCTCCTTGCTCTTCACCAAATTCTTCTTCCCCTTTCCTATTCTTTTCTATTTGCTCTCAATATTCTATTTCTTGCTCTTTCTTTCCCTATTGCCTTTTTTCTTCCTCTGGCTTTGCTCACTGCTCTCTCACGAAGACCAGCATAAAAAGAAAAATCCCCTTGCTCTTTTCCGTGCTCTCTCATGTCCTCAGCATAAAAGAATCCTCCTTGCTTTTTTCTTTCTTTGCCCACTACTATTTGGTTCTTCTCTCTCCTCAATTTGCTCTTTCCTGTAACTTTCCTTGCTCTACCTTCCTATTCCTATTTTTTTTGTCTTTTTGTGCCATTTAAAAATCTCACATGTACTACTCACTTCCTTATCTTATTTTGGATTTTTATTTTATTTTCTTTTATTTCCTCAAAAGTCTTACACGTATCCCTATCTTTATTATCTTCTTTTGTTTTGTCATTTTCTTTTGTGCCTCCAATTGTGCATATCATTTCATTTCATTTGCACACACAAAACATATGGATTCTAGGGCAACACATAAATTTTATTTTCTTCCAAAAATAATCCTATGGCTTAAAATACTAAAAATTCCTATCTAGTGCATGAAAAGAAAATAAAATGATAGACTATGGGTTTAGAAAATTGTATATTTNCCTTCCTATTCCTATTTTTTTTGTCTTTTTGTGCCATTTAAAAATCTCACATGTACTACTCACTTCCTTATTTTATTTTGGATTTTTTTTTTATTTTCTTTTAAAAGTCTTACACGTATCCCTATCTTTATTATCTTCTTTTGTTTTGTCATTTTCTTTTGTGCCTCCAATTGTGCATATCATTTCATTTGCACACACAAAACATATGGATTCTAGGGCAACACATAAATTTTATTTTTTTTCCAAAAATAATCCTATGGCTTAAAATACTAAAATTCCTATCTAGTGCATGAAAAGAAAATAAAATGATAGACTATGGGTTTAGAAAATGAAAGAATTTTTTTGTATATTTAAATGGACTTGAAACAAAAATTGAATTTAAAAATGAACACACATATATTATTTTTTTTTTATATTTTTAGGAAAAATGAAGTCCAATCAAAAAATCTTCTTGGACAAAAATCGGTGTCTACAATGGTTCAATGGCAAAGTGATATGGGAAAAACTCAAGGGAGGTCTCCACCTACAATGTATGCATAGCTCATCAATATTATCTATCTATTGTAAAATAAAACTTCATTATCAACTAATGCATGTATATTGACACACAAACTACACAACACGGTAATTATAATTAAATATACTGACATGCTCCTAAGTGGCCTTATTACATTTCGATTCGCTGGTGGTCATGGACATAGGGCAGGAAACCTCTTATACGCCTAAGTTTGTAACAAGATAGCACACCCTACAAAGTCTATCACATGACCTAGAGCAACATTGTAGAGGCTTTTATATAGGTATGCCAGCAATCCTAATCCCCAGCTAATGTGGCTTACGGTGTCCCAGTCCACTAGCAGCATGAAGTATATGAGATCGACCCAGTTCCCAATACTATTAGGGAATAGTCATCCCCCAATATATAGAAGAATGTACACCCTAGCGTAATGCTCCATGACATTATTTAGAGCATCAGCTGGGCATTCGTCAAATGTCTCTTTCAACCTCATTCTAGAACCCTCCAAGTTTCTCCTTATTGGCACTTCGCCCAACAGATTCACAAAAAGCTCCTCCTAAT
The DNA here is from genome assembly GCA_003255065.1 of Cercis canadensis. Classification (NCBI taxonomy): domain Eukaryota; kingdom Viridiplantae; phylum Streptophyta; class Magnoliopsida; order Fabales; family Fabaceae; genus Cercis; species Cercis canadensis. The sequence goes on along the minus strand of QAOA01006501.1, from coordinate 49,945 downwards.
CATGCAAAGAGTAGTCCCCCACTACTTTGCCATCTACACATAGACCAAGCAATACCTCCACATCCTGCAATATGATAGTGCATTCTCCAATAGACATGTAAAATCTGTATGTCTCTTGCCGCCATTGCTTTATCAATGTAGATAGGAATTAGGCATCTAGTTGGATTGTTGCCACCTGTGCAACCCACACAAATCCTGCCAATTGTACATACTCCATTACTCTTTCATTCTGTTTATGGACCTTATAGCTTCGAAATCGTAATAATCTCGCTTCCTGAAATCATTTCTGAAAAAAAATTAATAAATATCAATCTTCACATTTTTTTTAATACTCGTCAACAAAATAGTTTTCAGCTATATCACTTATCCCATCTTCCCATGTCTTGTTCAATATATGATCCCCTTGCTTGGTCAATACTGAAGGGAAATGAGAAGAGAGGAGAGGAATAAAGATTTCATCTCCTTTGTTTGGGAGATTTAACTTGAAAAAGGAAAGGAAACAAGAGGATTAATTGTAACCTCTGGAGTCCTTTTTTGTCTAATTCATGTGTTCCTCCAAATTGGAGGGTTTGGAGAGTAAATATGTGTTAATGACTATTATACCCCTTTACTTTTTTGAAAATTTCGCACCCATATCCCACACAAACCCGATACTTTCCTATCTTCTTTACGCATCTCTCGGCTACGCCTCTGCCTCCCTTCACTCCAGAAACAAACCCAACCTCGACGTCGTCGATTGCCGTCACCGATCATCGTCACCGACTGCCGTCACCGTCACCCATTGCCTTTGCAGTCCACTTCCAAGTAATCTTTCTTCTACCCTCAAACCCTTCTCCCCATATACATTTTTTGAAACAAGGAAGAAGGAAGCAATGTTGGCATTAGCAGGTTACCCTCAATGTTTGATAAGTATTATAAAGTCCCTTTTTACATTAGGTCCATAGTAGTATGATTTGAGAATTCCTAATTTTTGTGCCTCTCATGTTCCTCTGTTTGATTGCATCATTGAGCTAGGATATGGGTATCTGGTATATGTTTTAGTTTTGATATTGAGTTTCTGTGCTTTTTTTGTATACCAAGTAGGTAGGTTTTACTGTGTTTGAGTGGATATAGACTTTGAATCTAGCCAATAAACATACGGATTTCTATGTTTAACTCTTGGGAGCCTTTAATTTACCCCAAGCCAAAATATGGGATTATATAACCCCATCCTATGCGGCCAAATCTTTATCATCATTGCCTCCAAATGACATAATGGATGGTGAAGATATATACACTTTAAACTTAAATGTGTAGTTTTATATTTTTCTTTAAATTGATCCTCTTAACTATTTAAATTCACACATGAGACCCATTTCTATTTCATTCTCGTCCTTCCTCAACATGCTAGCTCCCATTCCTTCTGTCTCCTCTATCTGGTTGTCTTGCATTTCTCTTCTTCATCGCATAAGTATTTTTTTTCAAAAAAAAAAAAAAATCATCTCTTCTCCTTCGCATAAGACGATTATTTTTTTTTTAAGAGATTCATCAAAGAGACAGAGGATTACCTAGAACTAAGGAGACCAAAGGATTACCCACACACTAAATCTGAAATTTCAATTACTCTTTTTCGATCTGCTCCCTTTCTCCCTGTTTTGGTCTTCTGTTTCTATTTCTCTTACTCTAGCTCTGTCTCCATTTTTCTCTTTCTATTCTTTCTCTGTCTCTCTGTTATTTCTGTTATCGTTCTCTTACTCTCAGTCTTTCTATTCTCTCTCTCTATCGTTCTCTTTCTTTCCCACGCTCCGTTCTCTTTTTTTTTTTTGTTTGTATTATTTAATTATGATTTTTTATTAATTGAATTAGTAAAGGATAATAGAAAAAGGGGGAATAAAATTCAAGAAAAGGGGCGTTGGCCATGGCTCAATAGGAGGAGATGGACTGTTGAAGGTGGAGCATCCCAAGGAGGAAGAAGACGATGTTTTTTTTTTTGAAAAAAAATACTTAAATACATTAGTTAAACAGAAAAAAAAAATTATATTAATGCTATTAATTAAAAAAAAATACACTTTTGGTCATTTAAAAATATTTCTTTTAGTCTTATAAAAAAATTTCCTTTTGTGAATTTTTATCATTTGAAAGAAGTCTTAATTATTTTAAAAATTAAGATGAAAAAGAAAGTACTAACGAAATTAAAAACTAACTTTATATAATTATACTTGCACTTTAATTTTAAAAAATAATTATGTGTGCACTAATCTAATATAATTCACCATTTAGTCAATATTGTTATGTCAATAATGTATTCTTTTTTTAAAAAATAAAATGAATGATATATTCTTAAATTGCAACAAAAATTAAAAATATATCAATCACCACTACTTATTGGGTCTTTTTCAAATTTTTATTTATTAAGTTCAAATGAAATGGATTGCATAAAATTATCACTTCTCTATCTTAATTTGATACAATCAATGTTCAATTGAAAAGAATTGCATAAAATTAATTTGGGGCTTTTTTTCAATTTGACACTAATCAAGTGTAATAAATTTGGTTTTTTTTTTTTTTTTTTTTTTACTAATTAAGTTCAATTGAAATGTAATTATATGAAATTATATTTTTTGTTCTCTCCAATTAATACTAATCAAGTTCAAACAAGACTCAATTCAAGTGTATGAAATTAAAATAAGACTTTTTTTTTTCACTTTCACAATAATTAGGTTCAAATGAAATGAAGTTAGATAACACTATATTATATCACTTTATTAGTGTAGTGTCATATTAATTTGGGTTTTAACTATCATTTAGGTTGACAATTAGAACGTGACAATGATTTTTAAAACAAGATGGTTCTCATACATTATCTTTGGAGGTAAAGCTATTTTACAAGTAGAAGAAGAGTAAATAATAAGAATTTCTATTTTGCATCATGAAAAAAATTATTGAAACTATTCCCATTAGTCATACATTTTTAGAGATTGAAGATTTTTTAATTCAACACTTAATTTAGTTCAACTAAAACTAAGTGCATAAAATTGAATTAGAGAGTTTTCAAATTTATAAAATTGAGTTAGAACTTTTTTAGTTTTTTTTTTTTTTTTAGACTATGAGGCTGATTTATAATAAGTGAAAATTTTGTTGTCAAAAACTATATTAAATATTCTGATACCTATAGTAGGTTGAGTAAATGTATGGCCCCCACTATTAACACACTTGTTACAACTTGAGTGGCCCATATAAGATGGGGTTGTTTAACCCTATTTTTGTATGGGGTCAGTTAAAGCCTCCCTTAACTCTTATAATTTTCTGTATTTGGCTATTGGTAATATTACCAATTGTTTTGGCCAGCTGCATTAACTTCAAATTAAATGGGTGGATAATGGATTTGATATGTTTAACTCTTGTTTTCTAACTACTGTTCCAAAGAGTGATATGGGTATCACACAGAACAGTTTTGACTTTAGAAATAGAAATTTGTCTTTGGAGTCTTGCTTATTCTTTTTTCCTATTTGTAGTAACATGCATGTGTTTGGGGAAGAGGTGGGTTCATACATGACAACAAAATGAAGAATAATCAGTAATATTAACAAATAAAATCAGATAACTTTGTCTCTTAAGAGGAACATAGAACCTCCAGAATGAGACAGGATAACTGAATTGCCAAAAGCAAGGTGTTAATGTTCCATTATTTTTAATTATAACAAATACTTTCATTTTCATTTTACTTCAATATGTTTTCATATTATAAAATCAAATAATAGCAAAGATGATGATTACTTAGCATTTAATCCCATATAAACTTGTCCCTACTGCAGAACATCAAAGCGATATAGCTTGTAATAGTATAGAAGATATAAGATGCTGCAAGCTTAAGCAAGGATTACAACAACTTCATTTGAATGTACCACATCCTGGAAATAGTTAGGCCAACAAGATGAAAGTTGGTATTTTTTTTCATCATTGCCAAAAACTATAAGATTCTTNAAATAAAATCAGATAACTTTGTCTCTTAAGAGGAACATAGAACCTCCAGAATGAGACAGGATAACTGAATTGCCAAAAGCAAGGTGTTAATGTTCCATTATTTTTAATTATAACAAATACTTTCATTTTCATTTTACTTCAATATGTTTTCATATTATAAAATCAAATAATAGCAAAGATGATGATTACTTAGCATTTAATCCCATATAAACTTGTCCCTACTGCAGAACATCAAAGTGATATAGCTTGTAATAGTATAGAAGATATAAGATGCTGCAAGCTTAAGCAAGGATTACAACAACTTCATTTGAATGTACCACATCCTGGAAATAGTTAGGCCAACAAGATGAAAGTTGGTATTTTTTTTTTCATCATTGCCAAAAAAACTATAAGATTCTTGAAGAATACTCCTTGGATATGATAGAAAATAATGAACATATAAACTGTATGTAAATAGTACGTACAAGACTTAGCTATATTATGGCATAAGATAGCTCAAAATAGTATTAATGAAAAAGGTTAGTAAGCATTGGGATTACAGTAGGCAGTCAGCTGAAACCAGAAAAAGGTTATTAAGCATGATCAACTTAAAAGTTCTACTAACAATATTATGTTCCACCTGTCCATATTGAAATAGAATCTATATATTCTTTCTCTTTATTCTCAATGATTCTTCTTTTTTCTATTCCATGTAAGGGATTTAATTGAAGAACTGTCCATTCCGAAAACCAAAAAAAATCTTGTTTCATACTAGTTCACTTGACTTCTAATGATGAGATTGCAGTATATATGGTCCTGCTTATGTTTATAAAAACCTATATGCATCTTCCTGCCTATGAGAAAATGTAGATGAGGATACGTGGATTAACAACAAGTCTCATGTACACCTCTTTCTATATAATACTATAAATGCTTGCATTTATTTATTTTTAATAAAGTTTGTCCTTGAAATGCTTTTTCTTTTTTAATCTTTTAGATGGATAATCAAGGAGATGAGAGAATTATTGCACTATTTAGATGGAGAGAAAGGCGTCAAAGGGCTGTTGTTCAAGTTGTATGTCTTTTAGTTTATTGGTATTTAATTCGAAAGTGCTCTAGGATTGTGCAAATTGACTGTAGTTTGAGTTTAGAGAGAGAAAAGGCACGAGCAAAACTAATGGCAGAAATATCTACTAATGAAAGAAGTCACAATATATTAAGAATGAGACCAAAAGCTTTTTTAGATTTGTGTTCTAGGTTAGCAAGAGAGGGTGGTCTCCTACCAACACAACAGGCAATTGTAGAAGAACAAGTTGCCAAAACACTTTACATTTTGACACATAATGTTAGATATCGTGAGATCCAATTTTGGTTTCGACGTTCTGGTGAGACAACTAGTCGGCATTTTCATCGTGTGCTTAAATCATTAGTTCAGTTAAAAGATAAATATCTTAAACAACCAGATAGGTCTCAAATTCCAGCAGAAATACTTGGAGGAAGTAGATTCTACCCTTATTTTAAGGTAAATATATTTTCAGATTAAGAATTTTAAATGTGTTTGATTAAAAAATATTAATGTGAAATTTTGANGAATTTAATGTTAGGATTGTATTGGGGCAATAAATGGTACACATATTTGTGCAAAAGTGTCTTTGGAGGATGCTCCAAAATATCAAGGTAGGAAAGATTATCCAACCCAAAATGTGTTAGCTGCATGCTTGTTTGACCTTAAATTTAGTTATGTGTTACCTGGATGGGAAGGCACTGCATCAGACTCAAGGATATTAAAAAATGCACCAAGCAGATAAGATTATCTTAGAATACCCAGAGGTAATTAACATGATTGATGTGTTTTTGCAACTTCTAGTTTTTTTTCCTAAGCTACAATTTAGTAATGATAGTTATTGTTAATAGGTAAATATTACCTTGTTGATGTTGGTTTCATGTTGAGAAAGGGGCTTATTACACCTTATAGAGATGTACACTATCACTTGAAAAAGTACTCAAGAAATCCACCTCAAACAGCACGAGAATTATTCAATCTTCGACATTCATCCTTGCGCATTGCTATTGAAAGGGCTTTTGGGGTTTTGAAGAAAAGATTTCCTATCATTGGTAGTGGAACTGAACCAACTTATGGAGTCAAGACCCAAAACAAAATTATTTTAGCATGCTGCATTTTGCATAATTATTTGATGGGGGTAGATCCAAATAAAGAGCTGATTAATGAGGTAGATGAAGAAATTGCTAGCCAAAATGAGCCTCAACAACATATTCATGATCATGACCATAGAGATGAAGGTGAACATGTTGCTATTGTAGAGCAATTGAGAGATTTTATAGTTGCTGTTATGTGGAGAGATTACATAGATTGTATCTCCTAGTTTATCGTTTAGCTATTTGAAAATTATTAGATGAGTTTGGTCCATCTGTATCTCATAGTTTATAGTTCAGTTATTTGCTTTTATGACTCAATCAGATTGTAGAAGAGCATGTGTCATCTTTGTATTGTGAAAGATTTATTACTATTTAATACAATTTTTGAACAATATTGGCTTTCGTGAGTTTGAGTTTGAATTTTTCTTCATTTAATGAATCACGCTTCCTATTTTTCCTTCATTTTCTGTTACCAAATTTAGAAAAAAGTCTCATTTCTGTTGATTGCAGCTTATAACTTTTATGTTATGTTGATGGATGCAATTATATTTCTGTTTTGGCTGTTTTTAAGAAGTATGCCTAAGAAACAAGTTGCAAAAGGAAACAATAGTAAGGAGGCATGGACAAATGACATGAATAAAGCTCTTGTTGAGGCATATTTGCATCAATATAATTTGGGAAATAGATTTGGCAATAACTTCACAACTACTGCATATGAAAACATAGTAAAAAAGTCAGAAGAAAATTTCAAAGAGAGTTTGTGAAGGAAAATGTGAAGGATCGTTGGAAGAACTTGAAAAAGATTTTTTCAAGGTGTTATGACATATTTAAGAATGGTTCAAGTGGATTTGGTTGGGATTCAACTACAAAACACTAGTTGGCTACCCCTAAAGTTTGGAAAAAGTTACTTGCGGTTTGTTTTTAAGCATTTTTTATGTTCATTTGCCTTAGAAGTATTATTTTCTCCTAACCTAATGTTACATATTTTGTAGGAAAAGCCTAAAGCTGCTAAGTGGATGAACAAGCCTATTGCTCATTATGACAAGATGGTGATTCTCTATGAAAAAGATAAAGCTACTGGAGACAATTATGAAACAGCAAGGGAACTGTGGACACCATATTTCATCAAATAAAAAAAATAACAAACATGTGGAGATAAAAGAGAGAGATGTGGGTTTGGGTGCATGTGTAGCAGTTTTTAACAAGAGAAAATAAAAGAGACATGAGGGGAGTGCAGTTAGAAGCAAAAGGAGAGAAGGAGATGTGAGGGAGAGGGACGTGAGTTTAAAAAGGGCTACATGCAACAACAAAAGAGGAAGGGATAGAGAGACTAGAAGGGCAAGACAAGAACATAGATAAAAAAAAAATGGCAACAGCAGCTGAGGGAACATAGAGAGAACATAACAAAAAAAAAAAAAAGAGAAGGTAGCAGCAGTGAAATAGGAGTACCGAACAACAAAGGAGGAAGAGATAGAGAGACCAAAAGGGCATGAGCAGAACAGAGATAAAAAAAAAAAGGCAGCAACAGTGCAAAATAGGAGTACCAAAACAGCCACACAAAAACAGAAAACAGATAGATAAAGAAGAAAGACCAACAACAGCAGAGAAGACAGATAGAATCGCAACAGAAAAAAGAAGCCATAGTAGTGCAGTGAGGAGGGTAGAACCCATTTAGCAATAAAGAGCAAGAGAGGACAAGGGGGTTCTTCACATTTCCTTTCCTTTTTGTGGGTCATGTCAAGGTTGAGAAAGAATTTTTCATTTGTTTACTTTACTGTTTCTATCCTCTGATTATTTTTTTTGAGTCTGTCAAGGTTGAGAAGGAAGATTTCATTTGTTTGCTTTATTGCTTCCATGCTCTGATTTTTTATTTTGAATGTCTTTCTTTTTTTTATTTGTTGAATCAATTGGTACACTGTCAAAATTCTTGGTTTAGTTTTGTATATATATATATGCAGAAAATAATTCAATGAAGAACTCTTGCTTTTTTTAGTTTCTATATTTCTTTATTCTTTTTTTATTTTATTTGCTTTCTTTATTAGTATCATTCATGTAACTTTGTCTTACTTGCCTACCATTTTTATTATTATTTTACTTTTGAATTAGATTGAATTCTGTCTAAAGCATTCGGCTAATTTTCTTTAAATTTATTTCTTATGCTTATGGGTTAGTGTGTTTGTTCCATTAATGCCAATTTTTTTAAACACACATATCCTATGGACAGAGACAAGGTGGAGAAGGGAAGGTTCCCTTCCTGCATTTTCTTCTTGTTTTTATCAAGCTGAAGCCACTTCTTGTTCTATGATTTTTATTGGCTAATTCATTTGAATTTAAACAGGGGTGCTGAGTTTTTATTTTTGTTAGGTCAGACCCAACATTTTAGGCTTAGGTGTATGTTCTTTTTTATTTATTTATTTATTTGGGCCTATTTATTTCATACATTACTTGTATTTTTACTTCTTTAATGTTAGTCTAGGAATTAATTGAGTCAAATTTAGATTTGAGTTTTAATGTGTTTTATTTGTTGTTGTTGGGCTTAAGTCTTATATTTTCTGATGAGTTTATATTTTTCGTTTGGGCCAATAAGTTGATGGATCAATCACTTGTTGCTTTAGTCTTATTTAGGTGCTAATTGGGCCAAAATTTGAAATAGGCTTAAGTTGTTGAGTTGCTGATTTCATTTGGTTGCTGATTGGGCCAAATTCGAAAGGGGCTTCATTTTTTTTTGTTGGGTTGCTGATTTCATTTAGTTGTTGATTGGGCCAAAATTTGAAATGGGCTTCAGTCTTATTTGAGTTGCTGATGGATCAAAATCGAATTGGGCCAACTTGTTTGATTGTTTTTTATTTTGTTTCAGGCCCACGAAATAGGCTAAGCTAGTGTGCATTTTATCTTTTTTTGCCTATTTTGGATTAAGTCTTTATTTCTTTTAGGTTAGGTCTTTATTTTTTTTTGGATAAGGTTATTTTACTAATTAATTAATTAATTTTATTTTTTTATTTTTATTTTATTTTTTTGTTTAAATAGTTTAACTGTGGGAATAACATCCATAAGCCTCCTTACTTGTCAATAGAGGAATACAGACGACTTACCCGCATAGGGGTGACTCTCCTATGTGCCCGGGGTAAGGATAAGCATCATTTTGGGAACCAAGAAACATGAGAACAAAGTGGAAGGATTAGGACGCGATTAGATTCATGCATAGCATTTACAATTTGTCTTGATTGCATGTTTACTTGTTTAGTTTATTTTCATGATTAAAGCAAAGAAAAAATAAAAATTTCTGTTGAGCCACATTACGAACTACGCAGACTTTGATCCCTAATTAGGGTACGTAGGCATTTGAGGGTGACGAATCAAGTCCTATTTTGAATAAATCACTCATTATTTTTTTGTTTATATTTAGGGATAAAATAAATACAATTTGACCATGATTTAATTTGCACAATTAATTTTAGGTAACTGTCTTTTAGACGGATGTTATAAGGTGTCTAACATCTTCCCTATACACAATTAGACTCCTGAACCCTCTTTGGTTCGTAGATCAAATTTTAAAAATTAAAGGGGTTTTTCAATTATTCCCTGATTTTTTAATACAATTGGTGACAACTTCAGAGTTTTCATTTCAAAAACTAAATCTCTTTTTATTTAAGTCATTCGTGTTATAGCGACCTCTGGGTACGTTATGATAGTTTGACAATTCCACTGAGAATATTCGAGAGTTAAGCCTAAGAAGTTAGTTGTGCAAAATAAATGTGGTCTTTTTGTATTTTTTTTACCCCATTGTTCATTAGTTAATATTCTTTAAATGTTTTTATTATTTGTTTTGTATATATTGTAATTTATTTTTGCCTTGCATTTGTAAATAATTGTAATATATTATGTGCTCTCCTTTGTAGTGGGTAGGTGTAGGATGAGGTTCGCCTACTTCCTTTGCATACACAAAACACTAACACTCATATCTCACACACCTTCTTTGGCTCTATACTCTAGTCACATTTAAACTTAGGGTTAGATAGGGAGTGAGCATTCTCTCAAAAGGGCTAAGTACCCTTGCGATCTATGCGACACTCCCACTTAGATTGTAACTTGTCTTCTTAACATGAGTAAATAGAGAGGCTCTACCTTTCATCTATTTATGTCAACAAGACGATGTCTCCGTCATCCCAATAAGAGACAATCTATAGTACCTTGTACTTTTAAGAGGTAGCACTAACCTAATGACCATGCACGTAATTTGACTACACAAATCTTCATTTAGGTTAGACTATGACCACTAAGTTAGAATCCTTAAGCTTAGATGTCAACATTTTCTTAAGACAATAAGGGAAGCATTCGTTCTCTCTTTTGTTCTTGTCTCATTTTATTCGTTTTATTTTGTAAATACACTGTCAATTCTTTTGACAAATTTGGTTACGTTTATTTTTGAACTTTTCAATTATCCATAAGAAGTTGAATTGTTAATATGACCAGTCGAGATCCTGTTTTTGAGAATTCTAAGACTTTACGAGCCTTCATAAGGGATATGACATCACTACCAATTTCTCTTATGTTAGTTGTATGCGATAATTTTTCTCATAATATCAAAAACATTCGTGAATGGTATAATGGTCATGTTTTTCCATAAATAACCAAAATTTCTGCTAAAAGACAATACCCGTATCCTATGCAAGTACTTGTAAAGAAGACGAATTTTAAAATTTGATCGCTTAAAGAACTCGACAAGGCTATATTAATAATCCATCTTCTTAAAAGATTTTTAAAACTTTTTTTTTTTATTTTTACTCATTTATTTTTTATGTTTCCTTTTCATTTTTTTCATTCATCTCAAGATTAAGACATCATTGGTCCTACAAAAAAAGCATGGTTCAATCAAAATGGCTCTGTGAAAATATCAATTGAACTCAGATATAGGACTATTATTATCATGGATGGAACTCAAGAACCAAAAAGGGATTTGGGAGTTGAGTTGGATGGGATGAAAGAACAGATGAATGAGATAAGGAGTTTACTCGTTGAGAGTTTGAAGGTGAAAGAGGCTGCTGAAGGCCCGAGTCACCCTAACTTTCTTCCTATATCTCAAGTAGCACCACTGTTGACTTTGCCTTCACATGAGCAAAATGTCACCACGGCTCAATTCAATCCCATTTGAGGCATGCCCTCTCATCTAATGTCGTCCACAACAATGACCGCCTAGAGATTGGACTCTAATTCCACTATCCCACCTATTACTCAACCACCTGAGTTTCGATTCACCGCCACTTTATCTAAAGCAAATCCTACCACAAAGATTTCCTTTAATCTAAGTGAACACAAGGGGAATGTGTACACTTACACTCCACCAATCACCCATTCTCTTTTTAACGTGCCCACCTAGAATCCACCCGTGACTATACATGTTGAGAAAGAATCTGAAGAGTGTGAAAAATAAAAAAAGAAATTGTTGACTTTGGAGGAGAGGATTAAAGCTATGAAGGGAACTAGTTCTTTCGGGGCTGTGGGAATCAAGCAATTACGCCTTACTCTAAGAATGTCAATTCCTAGAGATCCTAAGCTTCCTGAGTTTCATAAGTATAATGAGACTGGTAACCCGAAGTTTCATTTGGTTTCTTATATTATAGAGATGACCGCTATAGAGGAAGAGGAGATGGTATTGATTCATTTTTTCCTAAAAAGTCTCACTGGTGCTGCTTATAACTGGTTTATAAACTTAGACCATGCCAAGATAAGGAGTTGAGTGGATTTAGCAGATGTCTTCCTAAAGTAGTACAAGTTAAACTACGATATTGCTCCTACAAAAGAGCAATTGAAGAACATACAGAAGAGAAATAAATCTTTTAGGGATTATGCCCAAAAATGAAGGACCTTGGCTTCGGAAGTTCAACATTTACTACTTGACTCCGAATTATGCTCTACTTTTTTGGATACCTTGAAATCCCCGTATTTGGAGTTGATGGTGGGTTGTCCCTTCCATGATTTTATTAATATTATCAAGGCTGGGAAAAGAATAGAAGGATTAGTGAAGGCTGGAAAGTTGCAAGGAGTGAGCATAGAGGGTAGTAGCTTTAGCCAAAAGATGGTAGGTTTCCAAAAAAAGAAGGAATGAGAAGTGAACTAGGTGCAAACACCGGGAACCTACCAATACTATCAACCTAAAAGACTGAGCTATACTCCAAACCCTTCATTTCCATAATCATACCTCGTTAATGTCATCCCTCAATCTTATCCCCAATACACATAAAATCACCAATATCCTCAAGTACCCTTCATTCCCACTTACCAGAGCACACCTCAAAATTTCCTAGCACCAAGACCATTATTCAGGCCAAACTACTAGAGTTATAGGAACCAACCACGTTATTCACAAAGAGATGAACTGTTCCCAAACATCCATATTACTCGAGTCGAATTATTCAAACAATTGTTTGAGGCTCATGTAATAGCTCCTAAGCTTGTACAACCAATTCAGCCACCCTTCCCTTAGTGATATAACCCAAGCCTTAAGTGTGATTATCATCGAGGTGTTATGAGACATTCCATTGAGGAATGCCCTGGTTTTAAGTTTGTCGTGTTAAATTTGATACCAAGGATTAATGTTATATTTGAAGGGGTTGAGGAAGTCCGAAAGATCACCAGGTAAAGACTCCCATGAGGGTATAAGGGGAATCCCAAGGTCAGCTGGGTGCAGTCTGGAAGGTCCTTTTAGGCCGATAAAAAAAAATGATCAATATAATGATGATTATTTCTGTGAACATCACCAGATTATTGGGCATGACTTAGAATGGTGCTGAGAGTTCAAGTGTGGGGTTCAGAAGTTGATTGCTTTAAAAGTCTTGAAGTTTGAGAAGAGAAGTAAGGGGAACCAGAAAGAAGTCAACATGATCGGAGAAGAACAACAACATGAGGCCAAACTTTTTGTCCTTAAAGTTTTGCCTAATCCTTCAACTAGTCAAGCTTGGCCAGATGTGGTCATTCAGGTGCTTGCACCGTTCTCTTATGAAAGCAACTATGCCATGCCCTGGGATTATGGAGTAAAAATAGTAAACACCAAATAAGAAAATCTAGGGAGTTTCATAGAGGGTAAAGAGAAAAAGGAATCAGGTTCAATCACCAATGTGGTAGGGACTAGTAGATTGACTAGAAGTGGACGGTGTTACTTGCCGGAAGAGATAGAACATCAAAGAAAGGAAAAAGGGAAAATCGTAGCTGATGAGAGAGAGTCAGATTTAGCCAAGAAGGATGCTCAAGGAAAAAATAAGGAAGAAGAAGAATTCTTAAAGATAATGAGACAGAGTGAATATGATATAGTAGAACAAATGAAGAAAACTCCTACTTGTATTTCATTATTATCTTTTATCATAAGCTCTGAGTGTCACAAGCAAACATTACAAAGGTTCTTACAGCAAGCTTACGTATGGCTAGACATAACCGTAGAGAAGTTTGGAGGGATGGTAAATTTTGTCAAAAACTTTAGCACAATCTCTTTTTCTAAAGAAGAACTGATGCCTGGTATAAATGCTCACAATAAGGCACTTCATATCATGCTCAAATGTGACGGCTATATAGTAGGTAAAGTTTTAATTGATAATGGGTCTGCACTGAATGTGTTACCCTATTCTATCCTCATGCAATTGCCGGTTAATGCATCCCGCATACGAGAAAGTAGTATGGTGGTAAGGGTCTTTGATGAGACAAGACGCGAAGTGCTCGAAGATATCTCCCTTCAATTAGTGATCGGACCAAATAAGTTTGATATTTCTTTTCAAGTGATGGACATAGAGCCTGCATATACCATGTTACTTGGTAGCCCATGGATTCATGCTGCGAGAATGATGTCATTACATGGCATCAAAGACTGAAGTATGTGAATAGGGGAATGTTGATAATTGTTAAAGGAGAGAAAGAGATGCTGATAAGCAAGCCCAGCTTATTACTATATGTTGAAGTATCAGAGCAAGTACTTGAGTCTTTTTTCCAATCCTTAGAGATAACCCAGCATGATAGTAAATATTTACAAAAAAAATGGGGAGGTTAATCAGGTTGTGGCAAGAATGATAAAAAGAAATGGGTTTTGATAAGGAAAAGGCTTGGGAACCAATTTGCAAGGCATCAATGCACCTGTTGTTCTTCCATATAATGAAGGCATGCATGGGTTGGGATATGAGCCATCCATGGAAGAATTTTTAAAATGGCCAAGAAAGCGTAAGGACATAAGACTTCTTCATCTGCGAGAGACATTCATTCTGTCAACTGATTCACTAGTTGCTGATCATAGGCATATGGTGAACACTTTGGAATGGTTACCATGAGAATAGCTGTTGGATTTGACCCTAAAGAGAAGAAGAAAAATTGAACAACTGGGAGATGGAATCGATGCTAGATGTGGTCTTCTCTGAGTAATATTTGTTTATGTCATGTCTATTTCTTTTGACTGAAGTCCGAAGTCATTTGAATTTCATCTTTATTATATATTAGACCATGTTTTATTCAAAAAATTTAATAAAATAATTTGTCATGAAATTTTCATTTATTTTGGTATCTTTTTGCTTTTCTTGTCTTTCTTATCCATTTTTCTATTTGGTTATTCATTTTAATTCTTGTTATATTCTAATCTATTCTCAGGAGTTTTGCTAACATAGATCTAATGTCTTAAGTTAAAGCTTCTGTGTATCCAATAATTGATTCTCATATTAAATTTGGTGAAGACGATTACTACTCTGATGAAGATATAGATATTTCTGATAGATTTGCAAAAAGGGCTGAGTCACCTGAGAAAACAATACTTCTCCATAATAAAGAAATTCAAATAATAAATTTAGGTACAGAAGATGAAAATAGAGAATTAAATATTGAATATTGTTGATAACCTGGAAAAAAAAGGAAATGATTAATCTCTTCAAATAGTACAGTGACGTATATGCTTGGTCNTCTATTTCTTTTGACTGAAGTCCAAAGTCATTTGAATTTCATCTTTATTATATATTAGACTATGTTTTATTCAAAAAAATTTAATAAAATAATTTGTCATGAAATTTTCATTTATTTTGGTATCTTTTTGCTTTTCTTGTCTTTCTTATCCATTTTTCTATTTGGTTATTCATTTTAATTCTTGTTATATTCTAATATATTCTCAGGAGTTTTGCTAACATAGATCTAATGTCTTAAGTTAAAGCTTCTGTGTATCTAATAATTGATTCTCATATTAAATTTGGTGAAGATGTTTACTACTCTGATGAAGATATAGATATTTCTGATAGATTTGCAAAAAGGGCTGAGTCATCTGAGAAAACAATACTTCTCCATAATAAAGAAATTCAAATAATGAATTTGGGTACAGAAGATGAAAATAGAGAATTGAATATTGTTGATAACCTAGAAAAAAAAGGAAATGATTAATCTTTTCAAATAGTACAGTGACGTATTTGCTTGGTCTTACCAAGATATGCCGAGCCTTGACCTTGACATTGTCTCTCATAAGATTCCATTGTATTTAGATTACAAGTCAGTCAAGCAAAAGCTGAGAAGAATGAGGCCCGAAATGTCTAGCAAGATAAAAGAATAGGTGATTAAGCAGATTGAAGCTAATTTCTTAGAAGTATTCACTTATTTGGAATGTTTTGTCAACATAATTTAGGTGCCTAAAAATGATAGTCGAGTAAGAATGTGCATGAATTTTTGGGATTTGAATAAAGCTAGTCTAAAAGATGACTTCCCTCTGCCACACATAAATGTGCTTGTTGACAATATGACCAAGAATCACTGGTATTCTTTCATGGATGGGTATTTAGAGTCCAATCAGATTCCAACGGCTGATGAAGATAAAGAGAAGACTACGTTCATCACGCACTAAGGTACCTATTGTTATAAGGTAATGCCATTTGGGTTGAAGAATGCAGGAGCTACTTATCAGAAGGCTATGGTTACACTTTTTTATGACATGATGTACAAAGAAATTGAGGTCTATGTAGACGATATGGTGGCTAAGTCAAAAGAAGGGAAAAACCATATGAATGTGCTTTGGAAACTGTTCGAAAGACTAAGAAAATACAAACTAAGATTGAACCCTAACAAATGCACTTTTGGTGCAACTTCTGGTAAATTGTTAGGGTTCATTGTTAGTGAAAAAGGAATTTAAGTAGACCCGAATAAAGTTCAAGCAATTCGAGAAATTTCATCCCCAAGATTAGAAAAATAAGTTTGGAGTTTCCTAGGGAAGCTTAATTACATAGTCAGATTTATTTCAAATCTTACTCACACTTATGAACCTATCTTCAAACTGCTGAAAAAGAATAATCTTGGAGAATGGGACAAAAAGTGTCAAGAAGCTTTTGATAGGATCAAAAAGTATTTGTTTAACCCACTAGTACTTGTACCTCCAACACCTGGAAAACCTCTAATTCTGTATTTGACCGTGTTTCAAGAATCAATAAAGAATGTGTTAGGACAACATGATGAAGGGGGAAGAAAAGAGAGAGCTATTTATTACTTGAGCAAGAAGTTCACTGATTATGAGACCAGATATGTCATAGTGGAAAAAATGTGTTGTGCGGTAGTTTGGGTGGCTAGTAGACTCCGGCAATACATGTTATATCATACTACATGACTCATCTCTTGTATGGATCCCATCAAGTTCATTTTCGAAAAGTCCTATCTCTCTGAAAGACTAGCTAAGTGACAAATTGTCCTTTCAGAATACGATGTGGTGTATATGACAAAGAATGTTGTTAAAGGAAGTGTAATTGCTGATTACTTAGCTGAAAATCCCATAAACGATTATCAACCTATGAGATTTGAATTTCCTGATGAAGATATTTTCATAGTCAAAGGAGGGGATGAAAAAGAAGAAGTAAGGTGAAAGATGTACTTTGATGGTGCTGTGAATGTGCATTGACAAGGAATAAGAGCTATGACTGTGTCACCAAGAGGGAAACAATTCCCTATAGCCATTAATCTGGACTTCAATTGCACTAATAACATGGTAGAATATGAAGCATGTGTAAGAGTTCTACAAGTAACTTTAGATCTAAAAGTTGATACATTGGATATTTTTGGAGATTCTACTCTCATCATCTATCAGGTGATTGGAGAATGACAAACCAAGAATTCAAAATTGATTTCGTATCAGAAATATTTGACTCGGTTAATCAAGAAATTTGAAGACATCACATTTTATCACTTATCTCACGATAAGAACCAATTTGTGAATGCTTTGGCGACATTGGTAGTAATGACTTAGCTTGATTGTGGAGTAATTATGCAACCAATACAAGTGAAATCAGAAGATGAACCAGTTTATTGCTCTAATGTGGAATATCCAATCCAGAGAATATCCAATTGCGATTAATGAAAATGATAAAAAGACTATGAGACGTTTGCCATTAGGATTCTTTATGAGTTGAGAGATCTTGTACAAAAAAAGTCACGACGGAGCGTTTTTACGATGTGTGGATACTTAGGAGGCTAATCGCATTTTGAGTGTTATTCATTAAGGAATATGTGCTACTCATGCAAACGGTCATATGATGACTCAAAAAATTCTAAGAGCAGACTATTACTGGACAATAATGGAAGAGATTGCATCAGTTATATTAGAAAGTGTCATAAGTGCCAAATCTATGTTGATCGCACTAAAGTACCATCATCCATGTTGCACAGTATGACAACTCCTTGACCATTTTCTATGTGGGAAATTGATGTCATCAGTCCAATCAATCTGAAAGCATCCAATGGACACCGTTTTATTCTGGTAACAATTGACTACTTCACAAAATAGGTAGAGACTGCTTCTTATGCGAAAGTGACTCAAAAGATAGTGGCCAAATTTTTGAAAATGAATATCATTTGTCGATATGGGCAACCGAAAAAAATCATCACTGATAATGGTTTGAATTTGAATAGTGCGAATATGAATTTGAATAGTGCGAATATACAAAACTTGTGCAAACCATTCATAATCAAACATCATAATTCTTCGTCATATTGGCCTCACATTAATGAAGCAGTAGAAGCCGTAAACAAAAATATCAAGAAGATAGTGAAAAAGATGGTCGTGTCATACAAAGATTGGCATGAAATGCTTCCTTATGTCTTGCATGCTTATCGCATAGAGGTTCGATCGTCGACTAGGGCAACGCTGTATTCTTTGGTATATGATATGGAAGCTATTACTCCTATAGAAGTAGAGATCTTCTCTCTCCGAGTCTTGATGAAAACTGATTTAGAATAGTCAGAATGGGCATGGGTTAGATATGAGTAGCTGAATATGATTGAATCAACAAAGATTAGTTGCAATTTGTCATGGACAGTTGTATCCACAAAGAATGGCCAGAGCATTCAACAAAAAATTTTGACTTCGAGAATTTCAATCGAGAGATCTAGTGTTGAGAAAAGTCTTGCCTTATCAAGAAGATGCACGAGGAAAATGGACCTATACTCATCAAAGCCCATATATTGTCAAACAAGCATTTTTCGGAAGTGCTTTGATTCTCACATATATGGAAGGGCAAGAGTTGGATAAGCTGATAAATTCTGATGCAGTCAGAAAATATTACTCGTAAAAAAAAAAAAAAAAAACTCGCTAGATTACAAACCTGAAAAAGAAAATCTAGGCAAAAGCTAGGGTAGTTAAGTTAAATTTATTGGATTGAAAACTTGAAAGGGCAATCTAGATGCGAGTTTGAGTCTGTAAGAATGTTTGTGCAAAAATGAAAGAATGAACAAAAAATAGAAGAGTTTGAGTTCTAAATCTTTCATTCCGAATTATGTGTGCTTTGATTCCTCTTCGAAGATACGTAGGCACTTACTTGGTAGGGCAAGTCCAATCTCAACAAGACCCCATACTAAAGCAAATTTTTATTCTAATAGGTATTTTTTTGAGTTTTAATCCTGTGATGTTTTTACACTTTATTTTTTGGTTGAAATAAAAGAGGTTAATTCATTAAATTTACTTCTTTCAGTTATGCATACTCTCCATGATAAATTATTAAATTATGATTTTTAATAAAATGTGAGTGAATTATTTATATGACATATTCATTTATTTTTTTAAAGTATATTACATTGACATGGTTTCCAGATTTCAGAATGATCTCTTCCAAATCAAAATAAAATTCAAGATTTATTAGGAGTCTTCTTTAATGCTTACAGTTAGAAAGGAACGTGATCTCATCATTTGGGAAATAAGAGAAAATTATCTAACAGAGACAAAAGTCTAATTTTTAATGAGAAAAGACATGCATAAGCGATTCAACTTTTGAAATAGTAAATTTTGATTGAACCATTTTTCTTGCAAGGGATCAAAGATGACTCATCTTAAGTGTCATGAGGTACATTTCTTATACTTTTTAGCTATTAATTTTTTCACTCTTACATTTCGTGCTATTAATTTTTTTGTTATTACAGTTTGTGTCATTAATTTTTTTGTCATTACATTTTCTGCCATTGATTTTTTTCAATAATTATATTTTACGCCGTTAATTTTCTTGCCGTTATATTTTATGTCATTAATTTTTCTGCTATTACATTTCGCGCCATTACAATTCATGTCATTAATTTTCTTGCTATTATATTTCATGCCATTAATTTTTTCGCCATTACATTTTATATCATTGACTTCTCAACCATTACATTTCATGTTGTTAATTTTTCTATCATCAATATTTTTTTATTACATTTCATATCATCAATTTTCTAGTCATTATATTTTGTGTCATTAATTTTTTTGTCATTACATTTTATGCTATTGATTTTTTCAGTAATTATATTTTACGCCATTAATTTTCTTGTCATTACATTTCATGCCATTAATTTTTCTGTCATTACATTGTGTGCCATTAATTTTCTTATCATTACATTTTATGCAATTAATTTCTCTATTATTTTTTTTCGTGCCGTTAATTTTCTTTCAATTACATTTTATGTCATTGATTTCTCAATCATTACATTTCATGTTTCTGCTATTACATTTCGCGCCATTACATTTCGTGTCATTAATTTTCTCGTCATTACATTTTATGTCATTAATCTTCTCATCATTAATTTATATGTCATTACATTTTGTACCATTAATTTTTTTGCTATTACATTTTGTGTCATTACGATTTCATGTCATTCTCATTTCTCGATATTACACTTTCCTGTCATTATATTTTTATCATTATGATTTACGTCATTTTATATTGCATTTCAACCTCTGCCTTGAGTACTAGAAGAAATATATGTCTATTATCTTTACATGTTCTCTATGCGAAAAATGAGATAAGCGAGAGCTTCACATGTCATTCTAATAGAAAACATGTAAAAAAAAGGCAAACTGTGGACACCAGATTTTGTCCAAATAAAAAATAAATAAACATGTGGAGATAAAAGAAAGAGATGTGGATTTGGGTGCATGTGTAGCAGTTTTTAACAAGAGAAAATAAAAAAGACGTGAGGGGGAGTGCAGTTAAAAGTAAAAAGAGACAGAGAGACGTGAGAGAGGGAGACGTGAGGGAGAGGGATGTGAGTTTAAAAAGGACTACATGCAACAACAAAGGAGGAAAGGATAAAGAGACCAAAAGGGCAAGAGCAGAATAGAGATAAAAAAAAAAAAAAAAA
>QAOA01006501.1:6028-28768 GCA_003255065.1 Cercis canadensis | reverse complement strand
TGTGTCACCAAGAGGGAAACAATTCCCTATAGCCATTAATCTGGACTTCAATTGCACTAATAACATGGTAGAATATGAAGCATGTGTAAGAGTTCTACAAGTAACTTTAGATCTAAAAGTTGATACATTGGATATTTTTGGAGATTCTACTCTCATCATCTATCAGGTGATTGGAGAATGACAAACCAAGAATTCAAAATTGATTTCGTATCAGAAATATTTGACTCGGTTAATCAAGAAATTTGAAGACATCACATTTTATCACTTATCTCACGATAAGAACCAATTTGTGAATGCTTTGGCGACATTGGTAGTAATGACTTAGCTTGATTGTGGAGTAATTGTGCAACCAATACAAGTGAAATCAGAAGATGAACCAGTTTATTGCTCTAATGTGGAATATCCAATCCAGAGAATATCCAATTGCGATTAATGAAAATGATAAAAAAACTATGAGACGTTTGCCATTAGGATTCTTTCTGAGTTGAGAGATCTTGTACAAAAAAAGTCACGACGGAGCATTTTTACGATGTGTGGATACTTAGGAGGCTAATCGCATTTTGAGTGTTATTCATGAAAGAATATGTGCTACTCATGCAAACGGTCATATGATGACTCAAAAAATTCTAAGAGCAGACTATTACTGGACAATAATGGAAGAGATTGCATTAGTTATATTAGAAAGTGTCATAAGTGTCAAATCTATGTTGATTGCACTAAAGTACCATCATCCATGTTGCATAGTATGACAATTTCTTGACCATTTTCTATGTGGGGAATTGATGTCATCAGTCCAATCAATCTGAAAGCATCCAATGGACACCGTTTCATTCTGGTAACAATTGACTACTTCACAAAATAGGTAGAGACTGCTTCTTATGCGAAAGTGACTCAGAAGATAGTGGCCAAATTTTTGAAAATGAATATCATTTGTCGATATGGGCAACCGAAAAAAATCATCACTGATATGGTTTGAATTTGAATAGTGCGAATATGAATTTGAATAGTGCAAATATACAAAAGTTGTGCAAACAATTCATAATCAAACATCATAATTCTTCGTCATATAGGCCTCACATGAATGGAGCAGTAGAAGCCGTAAACAAAAATATCAAGAAGATAGTCTAAAAGATGGTCGTGTCATACAAAGATTGGCATGAAATGCTTCCTTATGTCTTGCATGCTTATCGCATAGCGGTTCGATCGTCGACTAGGGCAACGCTGTATTCTCTGGTATATGATATGGAAGTTGTTACTCCTATAGAAGTAGAGATCTTCTCTCTCCGAGTCTTGATGAAAACTGATTTAGAATAGTCAGAATAGGCATGGGTTAGATATGAGTAGCTGAATATGATTGAATCAACAAAGATTAGTTGCAATTTGTCATGGACAGTTGTATCCACAAAGAATGGCCAGAGCATTCAACAAAAAATTTTGACTTCGAGAATTTCAACCGAGAGATCTAGTGTTGAGAAAAGTCTTGCCTCATCAAGAAGATTCACGAGGAAAATGGACTTAAACTCATTAAAGCCCATATATTGTCAAACAAGCATTTTCCGGAGGTGCTTTGATTCTCACATATATGGAAGGGCAAAAGTTGGATAAGCTGATAAATTCTGATGCAGTCAGAAAATATTACTCGTAAAAAAAAAAAACTCGCTAGATTGAAAACCTGAAAAAGAAAATCTAGGCAAAAGCTAGGGTAGTTAAGTTAAATTTACTAGATTGAAAACTTGAAAGGGCAATCTAGATGCGAGTTTGAGTCTGTAAGAATGTTTGTGCAAGAATAAAAGAATGAACAAAAAATAGAAGAGTTTGAGTTCTAAATCTTTCATTCCGAATTATGTGTGCTTTGATTCCTCTTCGAAGATACGTAGGCACTTACTTGGTAGGGCAAGTCCAATCTCAACAAGACCCCATACTAAAGCAAATTTTTATTCTAATAGGTATTTTTTTGAGTTTCAATCTTGTGATGTTTTTACACTTTCTTTTTTGGTTGAAATAAAAGAGGTTAATTCATTAAATTTACTTCTTTCAGTTATGCATACTCTCCATGATAAATTATTAAATTATGATTTTGAATAAAATGTAAGTGAATTATTTATATGACATATTCATTTATTTTTTTTAAAGTATGTTACATTGACATGGTTTCCAGATTTCAGAATGATCTCTTCCAAATCAAAATAAAGTTCAAGATTTATTAGGAGTCTTCTTTAATGCTTACAGTTAGAAAGGAACGTGATCTCATCATTTGGGAAATAAGGAAAAATT
Organism: Cercis canadensis; assembly: GCA_003255065.1. Taxonomy (NCBI): domain Eukaryota; kingdom Viridiplantae; phylum Streptophyta; class Magnoliopsida; order Fabales; family Fabaceae; genus Cercis; species Cercis canadensis. Next base: position 26,494 of record QAOA01006501.1, on the reverse strand, counting down.
ATCTAACAGAGACAAAAGTCTAATTTTTAATGAGAAAAGACATGCATAAGCGATTCAACTTTTGAAATAGTAAATTTTGATTGAACCATTTTTCTTGCAAGGGATCAAAGATGACTCATCTTAAGTGTCATGAGGTACATTTCTTATACTTTTTAGCTATTAATTTTTTCACTATTACATTTCATGCTATTAATTTTTTTGTCATTACAGTTTGTGCTATTAATTTTTTTGTCATTACATTTTATGACATTGATTTTTTTGCCATTATATTTTTTGCCATTAATTTTTTTGTCATTACATTTTATGCTATTGATTTTTTTCAATAATTATATTTTACGCCGTTAATTTTCTTGCCGTTATATTTTATGTCATTAATTTTTCTGCTATTACATTTCGCGCCATTACAATTCATGTCATTAATTTTCTTGCTATTATATTTCATGCCATTAATTTTTTCGCCATTACATTTTATATCATTGACTTCTCAACCATTACATTTCATGTTGTTAATTTTTCTATCATCAATATTTTTTTATTACATTTCATGTCATCAATTTTCTAGTCATTATGTTTTGTGTCATTAATTTTTCTGCCATTACATTTTATGCTATTGATTTTTTCAGTAATTATATTTTACACCATTAATTTTCTTGTCATTACATTTCATTCCATTAATTTTTCTGTCATTACATTGCGTGCCATTAATTTTCTTATCATTACATTTCATGCAATTAATTTCTCTATTATATTTTTTCGTGCCGTTAATTTTCTTGCAATTACATTTTATGTCATTGATTTCTCAATCATTACAGTTCATGTTTCTGCTATTACATTTCGCACCATTACATTTCGTGCCATTAATTTTCTTGTCATTACATTTTATGTCATTAATCTTCTCATCATTAATTTATATGTCATTACATTTTGTACCATTAATTTTTTTGCTATTACATTTTGTGTCATTACGATTTCATGTCATTCTCATTTCTCGATATTACACTTTCCTGTCATTATATTTTTATCATTATGATTTACGTCATTTTATATTGCATTTCAACCTCTACCTTGAGTATTAGAAATACATGTCTGTTATCTTTACATGTTCTCTATGCAAAAAATGAGATAAGCGAGAGCTTCACATGTCATTCTAATAGAAAACATGTAAAAAAAGGCAAACTGTGGACACCAGATTTTGTCCAAATAAAAAATAAATAAACATGTGGAGATAAAAGAAAAAGACGTGGATTTGGGTGCATGTGTAGCAGTTTTTAACAAGAGAAAATAAAAAAGACATGAGGGGGAGTGCAGTTAAAAGCAAAAAGAGACAAAGAGACGTGAGAGAGGGAGACGTGAGGGAGAGGGATGTGAGTTTAAAAAGGACTACATGCAACAACAAAGGAGGAAAGGATAAAGAGAACAAAAGGGCAAGAGCAGAATANAAAAAAAAAAAAAAAAAAAGGCAGCAACAGCTAATGGAACATAGAGAGAACATAATAATAATAAAAAAAAAGGGCAGCAGTAGTACAGAATAGGAGTATCGAAACAACCACACAAAAATAGAAAAGAGAAAGATAAAGAAGAAAGATCAGCAACAACCAAGAAGATAGATAGAATCGCAACAGAAAAAAGAAGCCCACAGTAATGCAATGAAGAAGGTAGAACCCATTTAGCAATAAAGAGCAAGAGAGGACAATGGGGTAATTCACGTTTCTTTTCCTTTTTGTGGGTCATGTCAAGGTTGAGAAATAATTTTTCATTTGTTTGCTTTATTGTTTCTATCCTCTAATTTTTTTTTTTTTGTGTGGGTCTGTCAAGGTTGAGAAGGAAGTTTTCATTTGTTTGCTTTATTGTTTCCATCCTCTGATTTTTTATTTTGAATGTCTTTTTTTTTATTTTTATTTGGTGAATCTATCGGTACATTGTCACAGTTCTTGGTTTAGTTTTGTATATATATGCAAAAAATAATTTAGTGAAGAACTCTTGCTTTTTTTAGTTTCTATGCTTCTTTATTCTTTTTTTCTTTTATTTGCTTTCTTTATCAATATCATTCCTATAACTTTGTCTTACCTGCCTACAATTTTTTTTATTATTATTTTACTTTTGAATTAGATTGAATTCTGTTTAAAGCATTGGGTTGATTTTCTTTAAATTTATTTCTTATGCTTATGGGTTAGTGTGTTTGTTCCATTAATGCCAATTTTTTTAAACACACATATCCTCTGGACAGAGACGAGGTGGAGAAGGGAAGGTTCCCCTCCTGCGTTTTCTTCTTGTTTTTATCAAGATGAAGCCACTTCTTGTTCTATGATTTTTATTGGCTAATTCATTAGGGTTTAAAAAGGGGTGTTGGGTTTTTATTTTTGTTGGGTCTGACCCAACATTTTAGGCTTAGGTGTATGTTCTTTTTTTTTTTTTTTTTTTTNATTTGGGCCTGTTTATTTCATACATTACTTATATTTTTCTTTCTTTAATGTTAGTCTAAGAATTAATTGAGTCAAATTTGGATTTGGGTTTTAATATTTTTTACCTGTTGTTGTTGGGCTTAAGTCTTATGTTTTCTTATGGGTTTATGTTTTTCGTTTGAGCCAATAAGTTGACGGGCCAATAATGTGTTGCTTTAGTTTTATTTGGGTGTTGATTGGGCCAAAATTTGAAATGGGATTAAGTTGTTGAGTTGCTGATTTCATTTGGTTGCTGATTGGGCCAAATTTTGAAATGGGCTTCAGTCTTATTTGGGTTGCTGATGGATCAAAACCGAATTGGGCCAACTTGTTTGATTGTCTTTTATTTTGTTTCAGACCCACAAAATGGGCTAAGTCCAATATATTTTTATTGGTTAATTTATTTTGGACAATCAACTAGACTAGTGTGCATTTTATTTTATTTTATTTTTGCCTATTTTGGATCAGACATTTTTTTTCTTTTAGGTTATGTTATTTTATTTTATTTTATTTTATTTATTTATTTTTATTTTATTTTATTTTTCTTTGTTTAAATAGTTTAATTAAAATAAAATTAAGAGTAAATACATTTTACTTTTACTTAGATTAAATCTGTGCGAGTAGCATCTATAGATCCCTTACTTGTCAAAGGAGGAATATGGGCAACTTACCCCAATAGGGGTGGCTCTTATATCTGTTCGAGGTAAGGATAAACACCACTTTGAAAATCGAGAAGCGTGGGAACAAAGTGGAAGGATTAGGACGCGATTAGATTCATGCATAGCATTCGCAATTTGTTTTGATTGCATGTTTACTTGTTTAGTTTATTTTTATGATTAAAGCAAAGAAAAAATAAAAATTGAAAAATTTATTTTGAACCACATCACAAACTACGCAGACTTTGATCCCTAATTAGGGTACATAGGCATTTGAGGGTGACAAATCAAGTCCTATTTTGAATAAATAACTCATTTTTCTTTTGTTTACATTTAGGGATAAAATAAATACAATTTGACCATGATTTAATTTGCACAATTAATTTTAGGTAACTGTCTTTTAGACGGGTGTTTTAGGGTCCTAACATCTTCCCTATACACAATTAGACTCCCGAACCCTCTCTGGTTCGTAGACCTAATTTTGAAAATTAAAGGGATTTTCCAAATATTCCTTGATTTAATACAATTAGTGGCGACTCTAGAGTTTTCATTTCGAAAATTAAATCTCTTTTTATTTAATTCATTCGCGTTATAGTGACCTCCAAGTATGTTATGACAGGAACTTAAGCGTAAGAAATCTTTTATTGAGGAAAGTCAATCTGTAGATACACTTGATACTAGTGATCAAGTGGCCTCTCATAATGAGGTGAATTTTGACAACTTTCATGATTTAGATGATGAAAATGTTGTGACATCTCCTGAAGCTCGCTCTCAATGCACTTCACAAGGTGCAAGTAGTTTAAAACTTAAAAAGAAAAAGCTAAGGATAATAAAGAATTTTATGGAATTAGAGAGGCCCTTCATGAGGTTGCTCAAGCTCTTAAAGAGGGAAATGAAATTTATCAGAAAGTCAAGCAACAAATCCCAAGTATTATTGAAGATCAAGTTTGGAAACTTTTGGAGGATTTAAAAATTGAGGAACACCAAATGGACACAACATACTCGTATCTTATTGATCACCCTGAGAAAGTAAGGGCAATATTAGGATGTCCACAAGACAAGCGCAAAAAATAATATTACTTCAAATGGTATTTGGTTCCCCTGTTACATCAAGGTAATAATTCATACTTCTTTTGACCAAATTGTTCTTCAATTGCTTCTCTTAAGTATGCTAGCATGTGGAATTTATTAAGGAATCATGATGTAGGTTATCAGAGGGACATTGTCCTATATTTATAGAATTTAATGAACATACTCAATACAAAATGCACTTTGAAACTGCTAGAAGATAGCATTTAGTTGAGGGGGAGTTGAAGTATCAGCTCTTATGTTATGTGCTTCATACTTTTTGCTTGCATATAGGGGATGTGTAGTTTATGTGGAAGAAGATGTGGTGCATATGAGTGACCTAGATATGTTTAAGAACATGGCTGAACTACTAGAAATTACATCCTTCAAAAGGATGTGAATTGATAGCTTTGGCTGTTCCAAGATTTAAAGTTCTATGAAGCAGACTTATTCGTGTCTTACCACTGTAAGTTATTAGAAGTCCATGTCAAATCCTTCAGCAGGACTTACAACATTGAAGTTCTAGTTGGTATTTGCATGCTACTCATTGATTTGCAAAAGGATCCCAATTTGAGCTCTATGAACCTTCTTGGCTAAAGTACCAGAGAAAGTGTCAAAACAATCAGCTTTAAAATAGATCCAAAATATTGTGGTCTATTATTCAATTGTGTGGAGAAAACAATTAGCTTTCTTATAGTAAGGCATAATCTTTATTTTAATAGGCATCTATCTAAGACAGAAAATCTCTACACATATAGGAGGTTTATATATTGAGACTATTGATGATGAGAAGGAATAAAAAAACTTGCCTCTCCTTGTTCTGTTCTTTCATGGAGGGAGGTGTCGGTCTAATTCTGAGTTTGTGATGTTCTTCATGCAGGTGACTACAAGCTTACTTAAGCTGATTGGACATGCGACGATCAGTTAGTGTGATATTATGCACTTTACTCTGTTACCTGTCTGTTAGATCTTTTATTTGAACTGCACAAGCTTGTAAGTCCACGAGGCTTTTATCTTTGATTATTTTAGTCTTATGGTTTAATAACATAAGAGAAAGAACATTGGAAAAATTATGATAAATTTTTTAACATCATATCAAGTTGTTGCCATGTTTTCTTTTGATACTAAAAATTTTGTTCCATAGTATTTCCATTTTTCATTTCCAAGTCCTATTCAATTTTAACAAGGGCAAATAAGACAAAAGTGCCATTGGCGGCTAAAAATNATAAAATTAAGAGCAAATACATTTTACTTTTACTTAGATTAAATCTGTGCGAGTAACATCTATAGACCCCTTACTTGTCAAAGGAGGAATAAGGGCGACTTACCCCAATAGGGGTGGCTCTTATATCTGTTCGAGGTAAGGATAAACACCACTTTGAAAATTGAGAAGTGTGGGAACAAAGTGGAAGGATTAGGACGCGATTAGATTCATGCATAGCATTTGCAATTTGTTTTGATTACATGTTTACATGTTTAGTTTATTTTTATGATTAAAGCAAAGAAAAAATAAAAATTGAAAAATTTCTTTTGAACCACATCACGAACTACGCGGACTTTGATCCCTAATTAGGGTACATAGGCATTCAAGGGTGACAAATCAAGTCTTATTTTGAATAAATCACTCATTTTTCTTTTGTTTACATTTAGGGATAAAATAAATACAATTTGACCATGATTTAATTTGCACAATTAATTTTAGGTAACTGTCTTTTAGATAGGTGTTATAGGGTCCTAACATCTTCCCTATACACAATTAGACTCCCGAACCATCTCTGGTTCGTAGACCTAATTTTGAAAATTAAAGGAATTTTCCAAATATTCCTTGATTTAATACAATTAGTGGCGACTCTAGAGTTTTCATTTTGAAAATTAAATCTCTTTTTATTTAAGTCATTCGCGTTATAGTGACCTCTAAGTATGTTATGACAGGAACTAAAGCGTAAGAAATCTTTTATTGAGGAAAGTCAATCTGTAGATACACTTGATACTAGTGATCAAGTGGCCTCTCGTAATGAGGTGAATTTTGACAACTTTCATGATTTAGATGATGAAAATGTTGTGACATCTCCTGAAGCTCGCTCTCAATGCACTTCACAAGGTGCAAGTAGTTTAAAACTTAAAAAGAAAAAGCTAAGGATAATAAAGAATTTTATGGAATTAGAGAGGCCCTTCATGAGGTTGCTCAAGCTCTTAAAGAGGGAAATGAAATTTATCAGAAAGTCAAGCAACAAATCCCAAGTATTATTGAAGATCAAGTTTGGAAACTTTTGGAGGATTTAAAAATTGAGGAACACCAAATGGACACAACATACTCGTATCTTATTGATCACCCTGAGAAAGTAAGGGCAATATTAGGATGTCCACAAGACAAGCGCAAAAAATAATATTACTTCAAATGGTATTTGGTTCCCCTGTTACATCAAGGTAATAATTCATACTTCTTTTGACCAAATTGTTCTTCAATTGCTTCTCTTAAGTATGCTAGCATGTGGAATTTATTAAGGAATCATGATGTAGGTTATCAGAGGGACATCGTCCTATATTTATAGAATTTAATGAACATACTCAATAAAAAATGCACTTTGAAACTGCTAGAAGATAGCATTTAGTTGAGGGGGAGTTGAAGTATCAGCTCTTATGTTATGTGCTTCATACTTTTTGCTTGCATATAGGGGATGTGTAGTTTATGTGGAAGAAGATGTGGTGCATATGAGTGACCTAGATATGTTTAAGAACATGGCTGAACTACTAGAAATTACATCCTTCAAAAGGATGTGAATTGATAGCTTTGGCTGTTCCAAGATTTAAAGTTCTATGAAGCAGACTTATTCGTGTCTTACCACTGTAAGTTATTAGAAGTCCATGTCAAATCCTTTAGCAGGACTTACAACATTGAAGTTCTAGTTGGTATTTGCATGCTACTCATTGATTTGCAAAAGGATCCCAATTTGAGCTCTATGAACCTTCTTGGCTAAAGTACCAGAGAAAGTGTCAAAACAATCAGCTTTAAAATAGATCCAAAATATTGTGGTCTATTATTCAATTGTGTGGAGAAAACAATTAGCTTTCTTATAGTAAGGCATAATCTTTATTTTAATAGGCATCTATCTAAAACAGAAAATCTCTACACATATAGGAGGTTTATATATTGAGACTATTGATGATGAGAAGGAATAAAAAAACTTGCCTCTCCTTGTTCTGTTCTTTCATGGAGGGAGGTGTCGGTCTAATTCTGAGTTTGTGATGTTCTTCATGTAGGTGACTACAAGCTTACTTAAGCTGATTGGACATGCGACGAGCAGTTAATGTGATATTATGCACTTTACTCTGTTACCTGTCTGTTAGATCTTTTATTTGAACTGCACAAGCTTGTAAGTCCACGAGACTTTTATCTTTGATTATTTTAGTCTTATGGTTTAATAACATAAGAGAAAGAACATTGGAAAAATTATGATAAATTTTTTAACATCATATCAAGTTGTTCCCATGTTTTCTTTTGATACTGAAAATTTCATTCCATAGTATTTCCATTTTTCATTTCCAAGTCCTATTCAATTTTAACAAGGGCAGATAAGACAAACGTGCCATTGGCGGCTAAAAATTTTGCCTCTAAAATATATTCATTAGCTGCAATTGTAGTCAAGCTCTTTGAACAACATGCAACATGTGACTGGGTGCGGGGTACAACAAGTGCTATTATGTTGTTATATCTTGATAGCACTTTGTGATTAGGACTGAATGTTTACATGTTGTAGACACCGTATTTTGTCTGGGTTTTTTTTATGGTTTAAAAATATATAAAAAAAAATAAATGAGATAAATTGTTAATTTTTAATTAGTATTTTTTTTATTGTTTGGATTTTTGTGATTAAAGAAACCTTAAGTCCAATCATTTGTCAACATTAGCCCATTTTTTATTTTAGCTTATTTAGCCCATCTTTTTTTTTTCAATTTTTATAAATAGTAGATAAAAATATAAATAAGTTTTGTTAATTAATTGTTGCATCATTGTATCTAAAGGAGCTAATAGGAGAGCAAGGAATAGATTTCTTTCTCTCCCCATTGGTCCTAGCTTGATTTATCCTCTTTTTGATTGAGTAATTAAGCAAATAAAGTAAATAAAGCAATTAAAAAAAAAGAGGAAAAAAGTGTATCCAGCAGTTGGAGGGCAAATGAGGAAATGGGTAAGGAAAATATCTTAAAAAGGAAATGAGTTATACGCACATGAGGGGAAGGGAGAGAAGACATTCAGGAATAGGGGCATAAACGGTTTCTTTGATTGAGAGCAAAAGAACGTGAGCAAAGAGCAAAAAGGCAGAGATGGTTTTTGGAGGAAGTAGAGCAGAAAACCGAGAAGAAAAAGGGGAAGAAACAGTGAGAAGAAATTTTCTTTTAGAGATAGAAGGAGAGCTACAGAAGAGGAAGTAGATTTTGGTTCTTGAGTAGAGAATGAATGCTTTTCTAGTGGCAAGGGACCAACGAGATTCTATTCACACTACACTTAATAGCAAATCCTTTTGGGTATGGTGTGTTTTCTCTAATCTTGAATCAAGTTCTTAGGAATTTATATAGCAATTCTATTTAATTTTGATATATCTTGGTTTTTCAGTGATGGGTTTCTAATTTTTGTTTCTCCTTCATTATTCTTGTATTTTTTTTATCCTTTGATTTGGCTTTCCTTTTAAATCCTATCATTATTTCCATCTCTCTTTTTCTATTAACTTATTTGGTCCATCGATTTTCATTTTACCATAAATTTTACTCAAGTTGATGAGTTTGTATGTCTATGTTAGCATAATTGAGGGTTTAATTTTAGTGTGAGATGACTGTGAATTCTTTTTTTCGGGTTTAAGAATGGGTAGAATGACAAGTAGCATGGTATAGATGCTCTATGTTGGAGATTTCTCATTGGTGGGGCTACTGAGGGGTTATTTTATTTTATTTTATTTTATTTCTACTATGGGATTTATGAAATTGGTATATCTGGTGTTTCGTCCCTTGATAAGGTTTCATATGGAGTTCGTATATCATGCTGCCTGGGTGCTTTTTACTATTGTGGTTTTGTTTTATCTTTACTTTGCTGATCTGGTTATTTTTTCTGCAATTCTAGTGCATATACCTTCGTCAATTTTGGTGCATCTATTAACTGCTTTTTGATGTAATTATTTATATTGTTTCCAATGTTTGGTTTTGCTGCTGTTCTGGATTTTCTTTTCTGTTGTTCTGCACTTTTCTGGGCATTTTTTCTTCTGCTGTTTTAGACTCATTTTACATAGCTGTGTGGCTCATTTTCCTTGGCTAGCTGGTCACTTTTTTTTTGTTGTTGCTATTTCAGCTTAGTTTTTATAACTGTTTTAAAGCTAGATTCTTAGTTGTTTTAGTAAGATGTTAAGTATTGTTCGAAGATGTTTTTCTTTTGTTATTTTATCGGGATTAAAAGGGTTATTTTTTTGGTCTGGTCTGAGTAAAAATGGTAGTTGTATGCGGGTTAATTGAGCATGATTTGATTGATATTTCTTCACTACTCTACTGTTTTTTATTGGCACTCATCCTTATACCCTTTTGGCACAAAATGGGGTTGTATTAAAGAGGTAATTTGCTCTCTGTTTTGGTATCTAAGGGTGGCTATTTTGAATTGTTTTGATGTTTATTTTAGGACTGGTTTCAGGGCTGGTTTGTGACTTGTTCCTTTCTCTGTCTTGGGTTTGCTGCAAAGTGGATGATTCATTGTTTTAGCATTTCTTTTGTTGGTTGTTTTAACCAAAAATGGAGAGTAATTTTTGAATGGAAAAGAGGTAGGACTGATGACTGTTTGGGTTGAGTTGGTTGCTGTCTTGATTTTGTTTTCATGTCTTTCTTGGTGGCAATTTATCAAATCCATGTCTTTTTGTGCTATACTATTTTTGTGATATTGCATATGTATGAATCACAATGTTTATAGGTATTGTGAAATGGTTTTTACCTTTCAGGGTATAGTTTTCAAAGTGAATGTTATCGTTTTTATAGATAATTTGGACATTTGTGCAACAAAATACTTGAATATCTTCATTTTCGGGTTTGTCAGCGAGTACTGGCAGCTTTCCGTTTTCTTTTTCTAAACAGAGCTTCAGGGCTCTAANAAAGAGGTAGGACTGATGACTGTTTGGGTTGAGTTGGTTGCTGTCTTGATTTTGTTTTCATGTCTTTCTTGGTGGCAATTTATCAAATCCATGTCTTTTTGTGCTATACTATTTTTGTGATATTGCATATGTATGAATCACAATGTTTATAGGTATTGTGAAATGGTTTTTACCTTTCAGGGTATAGTTTTCAAAGTGAATGTTATCATTTTTATAGATAATTTGGACATTTGTGCAACAAAATACTTGAATATCTTCATTTTCGGGTTTGTTAGTGAGTACTGGCAGCTTTCCGTTTTCTTTTTCTAAACAGAGCTTCAGGGCTCTAAATTAAGTGATGTTGGTCTCATTAGAATCGTAAGATGTGTGAATTTAATGTATACAATTTTTAAATTTTTTGAATGTCAAGTTTACTCCTAGTTTCAGTTTGAATATAGTTGTTCAATGTTGCACTGACATTGATGCCCTATCTCTGGCAGTGTTCGGTCTCTTATTTCTTTCTGGAGTTATACAACTCTGAATTGCATGGTTCTTGTCTCTTTAGAATCATAAGATGCATGTTTTTAATGTGTGCAATTTTTATATTTTTATATCTAGTTTATTCCTAGTTTAAATGTGAATATGACTATTTTCCTGCACTATCAATGCCACCAGTCAGCACTGGTGATGCATCGTCTTTCGTCTCTAGTTTAAGTTGTACAACTCCAAATTAAGTGATGTCGGTCTTATTTGAATTGTAAGATGTGTGGCTTCAATGTATGTAATTTTTAGAATTTTTACAAGTCTAGTTTGCTCTCGGTTTTGACTCGAACACTGCTGTTTTGGATAATTGATGAATATGTGAATTCTTTGGACTTCCATCGAATTTGTCTCTTGATAAGAATGGTGGTTTTAGACCTGTTTGGTGGCTGTCCTAGTGTATTATGCCTCATTTCTTGGTGTATTTTGCTTATGTGTTTAGCTGTCATTCTTGTGTCATTCTTATGTGTGATAATTTACCCTTTCAAGTTAGGGTCAGTTACACTTTATTCCCAAAACTTTAAAACATTACAAGGGAGCCCATTAACTATCAAAATATGCAAAAAAAAAACCTCTTTTGTAGATGGTTGTCCAAAATTTGACAAAAAAAATTATGTGTGAAGCACGTGACACTCATTAACTCTAAAATCCTTTCCATTAAAGCCCAAATCCCCAACAATTAAGTGTTGTTAACTCCAAAATCCCTCTCATTAACCCCAAAATCCCTTTAATTAAGTGTGTTAATTCTTAAATTTTTGAATAGATTGGGTTGTTAATGAAATCATGTGCATTGCAAGTGGTATTTTTCGTCTATTTTTGGACGTCTGTCTATGATCGGGGGGTTTTCACACATTTTGGAAGTTAATAAAATAAATTTTTTCCTTAATACTCTTTAAAATCTGCTAATACTGGTATCCATATGGCAACTTTGTTTGCAGAGAAATTGGACAGAGTAAATCTGCAGTTGCTTCTAGTGAAAATTTGAATAATTTTCTTAATGTGAACATTATGTGTCTTAAACAATATGTTCTTATTTTTACCACTTCTGCTCCCATCATGTTTATATTTCTTGATTGACGGGTACAATTTGTAAGACTCGAACATTATGCACATCCTCTATTTGGAAATTAGGTTGAATAAATCTGCTCAAAATAAAAAAAAAAAATTAGATATCTTTAGAGTACATGTAAAACAGTCTTTCCAAAGCTATATTCCTCTGGTCACTACATATCTCCCTTATACATTGTCAATTAATTAGTATAATTTGTAGAGAAACATCTTGTGAATGACTGCTGGTACATGAGAAATGGTTGATAATTTTGATTTTTACTTAATATTTTTCTTTTCAAACCTTTTGGAAATATATCCTTATTTTCTGAATCTTCGCATGATAAGGAGTATCAAGTAACTTTTAGTAAGGACTAAACAATAAGTTTAGATGAACTGGAAAAGTATGTGGGATCTCATCTAATCTAAGTAGATGAAAGTGTGAAGTTGTTGAATCTTTGTGCCATATAGAGTGTTGCTTTTTTGTTTTACAAACATGTATCTTTATATACTTACATGTGATATTTGAAGGCAAGATGGATGCTATCTCTTTTGAAAGTCTTTCTTCTCTAAAGAATCAACCTTGTATATGGAGATTTTCTCGCTGTATTATTTATTTTTGAGACTTCCTCTGTTGGTTTATTTCTTTTCTGTTGCTATTTTTCTTGAGGAGTTGATTTATTTTAGTGACCATATGGCACCAGGCTAAACTTGCAAAGCTGCAGAGAGAACTCCTTACACCTTCAAAATTTATTCAACGTATTGCAACATGTAGTTTAATGACTTCAAAAAAAATTTGGTTCTATTAAGTATATTTATCCTTTATGTAGCATGAACCTAATGAATGAAGATGATGGTCATTGGTGGTTAACATTTTGACTTTAAAAAGTAAATGATCTGGCTATTGGTTGACAGCAGCAGTTGCATCCATAGTCCTGGAGAAACTGTGAGTGGAGATGTCTGATAGAGCCCAACTTGTGGATCAGGGTAGTGGGCCTAAAATTTGGAAAGTCTACACTAGGAGAAATAAGAAAATACACTAGGAGGGGAGCACGTGACTTGTCTGTTATTTCATTATGCTTTTCTATTTCTGTTGGGGAATTTCCTAAAAGAGCGGGGAGTTAGTTATAGAGGAGTGAGGGGGAGTTGGGAGGGGTATCTTTGCATGTTCTATTTTTCTTTCGGCTGAGGCCTGGGCAGAGAATGTTCTCTGTGGAGCAGATGCTCTGAGGATAGGAGTTACCAGTTCTGCTGTAATCTTCTCTTGTTTTCATCCGAATTATTCCAGTTATACATTTCTGTATCTTGGGTTCCATTAATGTCTTTGGTGAAATGCTGATTTTTTTAGGTGCAATTATAAGATAATTGAAGCTTGGAGAGGCTTGCTTCTTGATTGGCTCTTTGTGGAAGCAGCCCTTTTAATTTGACTTCATTCTTCAAACTCCCTCATCCATTTTTCATTTTAATAATAGTTACTATCATTAATGAACTTCTTAGTAGTCTCATTGAATCATGTGCCCGCTTTCTCATGTACACATGTACTGATTCCTTTAACTATTGACAATTTTTAGGCATTATATTGGCATTCTGAGTGGCAACTAGGAATATGCAGCTTCCAGCTGTTTGCCAGTTTTGTATTTTGCGAGTTACTTTTGTTTGGTGGCCAGTATACGTGAATCCATAATATTATAAACTAGCAAATAATTGAACTGAAATTCAGAAAAGTGATAGAATATTCCCTTGATCTGCAGTTTTTGTTTTTTGGCAAATTTGGGTCCTACTTTGTTGAAGTGCACTGTCTAGTTTTTTTTTTCTAGTCTAATAGTAGTGAGATTCGATAGATCCACAATGTGCATTTGTGTTTCAGTTTTATGTTATGTGTTATGGGCATTATTATCTTTGGTTATTGAAAATCATACTTATTATATATCTGGAGATTGTGAAGGCTATATGCAGCGAGTACAGAATTCATAATGTAGATATTACTCTTAGGTATGATGCCACTGTAGACGACCTCATAAATGTTATTGAGGGCAATAGAATATACACGCCTTGCATCTATGTCGTGAACAAGATTGATCAAATCACTCTTGAGGAACTGGAGATCTTGGATAAACTTCCTCATTACTGCCCTATTAGGTACTTCTCCATATCTTTGTCTAATCATTATTTATTTATTTATTTATCTTTACTTTGCAAAATTTGGCTGCTAATTCGTGATCTTAATCCAATTTGTTTAACATCATGTGAACTTTGCATAGACTTACTAAATGCATCTTAGGCTATCATCATTTTTTCTGAATTTTGATACTTTGATCTTAATCCAATTTGTTTAAAACTTGTAAATGTACTTTGCTTTTGAGCAGTAAAAAATTATAAATACAACAAGGTTTTGAATATTTTTGTTAAATTACTCTTTTTATAATAGTGTATTCAAACAAATTATTTTAATTACATGTATTTAAAATTTCCAAGAATTTGTTATATGACATATTTTTATTTTTAAGAAATATTATTTAAGAATTTACCTTTAAAAGTAAAAAAAGAGAAACTTATGAAATTCCAATGGAATGAAAATTCCGTTGGAATTTTAAAAGATAAAAAATAATGTTTGAATTTTAAAAAAATAAAAAATATTTTTTTATAACATATTAAAAGTAATTTTTTTTTTTATAAATTCCAATGGAAATTTTGGTTAGAATTTTTTTTTTCAAAATTGAATTCCAACAGTACAATTCTGTTAAAATTTCTTGTAGTATATGAGAGATAGAAAAATGTACAAATATTTGGGGAGGAGCAATTAATTATGGTCTATCAAATATTGCATATAATATTGTAATTAAGGCTTTTATGTAAAAAGTGGATAATACATTGGTTAATAATTTTGTATTAGAAAATCAAATCAAAGGTCCCTTCGTATTGGCAAGTCTCCCTCCCACCTTAGTTCCTCCTTGTAGCAAGTCTCCCTCCCAATCACCACCGTAGTTGATGTCGGAGTCAAGGCAATAGGCAAGGATTTGGTTATGGTTTTTGGTTAGATTGTTAGTAGATTAATTTTGCAAAGATTTTTTTTTTTTTTTTCTGTAGAGGTGATTAATAAAAAAATTTTGCTTTAGAAGAGATTTTAATTTTAATTATTTTTTATAATTTTTGTGCTATGCATAGATAAAATTTGATATATGATTTTTGCTAAAAATATATAATTCTTCTATTCTTGACTGGTTTTTGTATGATCAAAGACTATTTTCTTGCTGTATGATTATCCTATTCTTGACAGTTGACACACCTCACTAATATATTTGAATTTTTTTAAAATGACCAAATTAGCCTCACCTAATATTACCAACCAATTGCACTGTTTATAAAACCGAAAAGAGAAATAAACCAAAATCAAAATTCNTTATCAAACACATTTTTTTATACTTTTGTTTTTCAAAACAATTTTTAAAAACAGCTTTCAAAAACAGTTTTTAAACACAAAAAAAAAAAACACTTTCAAACAGGCCGTATAATTCTTCTATTCTTGACTGGTTTTTGTATGATCAAAGACTATTTTCTTGCTGTATGATTATCCTATACTTGACAGTTGACACGCCTCACTAATATATTTGAATTTTTTTAAAATGACCAAATTAGCCTCACCTAATATTACCAACCAATTGCACTGTTTATAAAACCGAAAAGAGAAATAAACCAAAATCAAAATCAAAATTCAATCAAATACCTCTACAGGAAAGACAGAAATCCATTCTCTTCTCTCTCTCTCTCTCTCTCTCTCTCACTGTTCTCCTTCTGTCGCCTTCGTCTTCTTTATCTCCGCCCATTGGCAGCGCCACCTTCCAACCCTCTTCTCTCCCCTTTCTCTTCAACTCCCAGACTTGACACACGACACTGTTTCTTCTCTTTACCAACAACGGCATCGTTTCAGTCCTCTTTACTAGCCGTTATGACATCTTCCTTCGATTCTGACCCGTATAATTCAAATTCGATCTTCCCCACAACGGTCCCTTTCGACGATTTGTGCAACGGGGTCTCTAGGAAGTCAAAGAAAGCAAGAACAGGGAAGATAGAATTACCCAGGAGCTGTGGTTTTTCGATTCCGGCGACTTCGACGTTGATGGAGACGTAGGAATTCGGGAAGATGATGGAGCATGTCGATGAGGTGAATTTTTCTCTTGATGGGCTCATGAAAGGTCAGCCAATTCGGATCAAAAGGGCGAGTTTGCTTTCTTTGTTGTCTATTTGCGGCAGCGGTGGCTTCTACGGACTCAAGGTACGTAAATTTGAAACAAAATTCTTCTGGGTTTTGAATCTTAAATGGGTCTCCTTGAGTTGTTTGTATAGGAAAGGATCAAATTTTTTGAAATTCCGCAGTGGGGTTTCTAAATGTGAATTTGAAATTTGAAATTTGGGCTGAGGATTAACTGGGTGAACTCATAGTATGTGATTTTTAAATTTATTGGGTGATTCCTTTTTATTAGCTTTCGAAGTTAAGGATACCATTAGCTCATGTGCTCCAAAATTTCTTAGTTGATTTGAATTTTTATTAGTAGCTTAGGAGAAAAAGAAAAAAAGAAGAAAAAAATAAAATAAACGTTAGTGTTTTGAATCATTAATGTGTATGGTAAAGCATTGCCATTTAGTAGGTTGAACTTTGAGATCTCTTTAGCCACTTTCTTTATGAAATTGTATGTTGAAGTGGAGCTTAGATCTTTGACAATTTTCAAGGTTTAGTCACTTTCCATTTGATAAAATGAGAATGAGGCAATTTAGTGTTTCCATATAAGGATTCAGAATTAAATAAATTTTTCACTTTGTTTTTATCGTTTGCTATATGAACCATGTGAAACCTTATTATCTTTCTTCATGATATTGGTAATGCACTCTGACTGCTGCTTGGAAGGAGTTTTTGCATGTCACATTGGTTATCCAAAAATATAAAAAGTAAAAAAATTGTAAACTAAGATCATCAGTATAATCTTCTATTTCTTTCACATTTGGTTATTTTGTAATTGGATGTGTGCGTGTCCCTGAGTGAACAGAGCAATTCTTCCTATAAAACTTTCTAATTGGAATTTTAAACTTCTCAACTGATATTGATGGTTATATACTTTCTAGGATGGCAAAGACAATAGTTTATGATGCTATTTTGGGTCTCAGTCTTGATGATTCTCCCAGCAACCTTGTTGCTGCAACTCTTTTCTACATTTTGACAAGTAATGTAAGTCCGCTTAAGTTGCTAGAGGTGGCATTCCAGCTATATTTGATGCAAACCTATATTTCTTAGTAATGGTTAGTTTACTGGCACAAAAATCTTACTTTTCTTGGCTTGTTCTTTTCTTCCTTCCCTTTATTTTCTCTGCCCTCTTCCCCCTCCCCCCAAAAAAAATCTCATGCCCCTTGCATAATTATTTGTTAGAGGCTCATGATGTTCCCTTTCATCTCTTCAGTATATTCTTCATTTGTCATCTTTTATGGTAAATCATTCTTTATCCTTGCAAGAATCAATGTCACTAGACCCACTTTAACTGTATTGGTTTTGTTTGTTCTTCTTAGCATCGACCAAACCTATTGCTTGGCTCTTTCTTAGGGAACTGATTGGTTCAGCTTGGTTGGGCATTTAGCTTAAAACTCACCAAACTGACAGAAGCTATGAACACCCCTAGATGATCTAATGCTTGAGGAAGGTGGCAAAATAAGTATTCCTGTTACTGGAATTGGCAGATCCTATCTATTTAGAGTATATTTGGTAAAAAAGTGTTACAGTCGAATGTGTTTATGAGAGAAGTTTTCCTTGTATAGTGAATACAGCTCTAAAGATTTCAATTGTCAATTTTTGGAATCAAGTAGGTTTTTGTTTAGCAAACAGCAAGCAGAAATTGGTGACCTTGAACAAGTCCCTTTGTCCTAGGCTTAAGTCTTTCATGATCTTATTTGTTTATATTAAGGGGTGGTGGTAGGACTGTGCAAGTGGCATTTAGGATTCATAGGCTAGATTTAAAGTAATGGTTAGGTCAAATCACACTTGTTGGATTTTGACTACTTCAGAATTCTAGAGTAACAGTGTATAATGGTTTATTTTATTTGGGGCAAAAAAAAGGGTTAGCAGTTTTGGGTGTTAAACATTGAGCCGGTTGCAGGGACAGTGACTTGAGAAATGTAAAATTATGGTTTCTAAATGGCAATTGTTGTAAGATGCAGTGAATAGAGGAGAACATGAATACAAAGTGAGTTGTGTGCAATGTGCAGAGTGCAATCTATCTAAAAATTAAAATGCAAATAGTATGATGAAAGTTTGTTTAGTTTTCTGCTCCTCCGCTCCAATCCCTTGAGCAGCTGTATTAGATTTTCTTTATTCATCCTAATTATTTATTTGGCCTCTTTTCAGCATGAGACTATTAATGTTTTCCATTGAGTTTTATTCTATGCCATTTCTTTTCTTAGGACCACAATATACATGGGTTATGAGTTCCTGGAAACTGCTAATACTGGTGTAGTTCTAGAATTTACAAGCTTCTATGTTGCGCAAGGTGGTCAGGTATTAAACCCAAAAAATAAATTGAACATGTTCTTTTGCATGTTAGTTTCTTTTGATTCTATGAAATGTTACATGGTTATCATTCATTTGATGGTAAAACTTACTTTATGCCTGTAAATACGTCACAACTACTGGAACATTTTTTTTTTCTCTTCTAATCTTGAATCATTTGCTTTTGCGATTTTCTGGGACATTTTTTTTTCCTCTTCTAATCTTGAATCATTTGCTTCTACAATTTATATTGCTATGTTTTCAATTGTCATTTAGCATATTTTCAATACCTACCTCCACTTCATGGAATTGTTTAGGGGAGGGGGGAATAAAAACATTATGTCATAGCTGTAATCTAGTACCAACTTTCGATTGAAACATGTCCTTGTAGTAAGATACTGTTTATACTTTTTACGAATTATAATGGTATTTTGAAGTTTGTAGAACATTGCTTTAGTATTGAAATGTAATGCTGCTGCTGCTGCTATGCATTTTTCACTAACATATGCACTACAAATCTGTCACAAAATAAGAACCATAGTAATGCAGGGGAAGATCTTTCCAATTTATGGCTGGAAGACATCTTCATCTTCTTGTTAGTTGTTACAATATGAAGGCTAACTAATAAAATACATAGCATCCTAGTGCACTGTTGTATAAGAAATGGAAGTTGAAGCATTACTACTCTTGATCATGGTGTGGATAAGTTCCGGTAAAAGTAGGCTAGTACAAGATAGAAAATCATTGATTATAAAAATTTTAAATCTAAGAAAAAATTAGTAATGTAGGAAATTGTTAATGATAGAATTAGAAAATATTATTTGGATTCCTGATGTAGAAGTTAATCCAGAAAGAAGAAAATTTCAAATGGAATGGTAAAATAAAAGCAGAAGAATTTACATTGATAAAAATAAAAGAGAATATTAGTGATGAAAGGCAATTTTATTCAATATTTTATAACCAACTTTAAAATAAAATGTAAATATAAGATATTATTATGTTGGCCCGGAGAGCTTTACCTTGATGAATTCGATGTTGACACTAATGTAATTCTTTTGGTGTTCACTCCATCTATTGTGCCTTCTTTTAATTAGTTCTACTTCTTCTCTTTGTCAATCTTATGTAAGTGATGTTCTTTTTCCAGATTTTTGATACCTGATCACTTGACTTGAGAGTCTATTTAGCTCATTTCAAGTTCATAATGTACAAGTTTATGGAGGTTTTGTTCTTCATATTGGTTCTTTTTCTGGAGGGAATGGCAGATTCTCTACGGGTGACTAAGTAGTATGTAAGGTAAAAAATTTGCATTTATCTGTGCTTTCGTTTTCTTATTCACTTCAAATTTGTCCTTGTTTTATTTGTTATACCTCAAACTTTGCCCTTATAGCCCCTAATCATACCTGCACACACATGTTAAACTTTGCTCTAAGGGTATGTCGAAAATGGCATTCAAACAAGCCTGATTTGTTTCCCTTAGTTAATTTGCATGTTTTATTCTTGAAATTTCTTATGATATGAATGCAAGAAGTACTTGGCACTCATGTTGACCAGAAGGGATCTATTGTTCTTCCTGAAAAATTAAGATTTGATTTTTTTCATGGTAAAGTTTCTATAGTTGGGCTGTTAGAAGCATGTGAATGTACAAATTTGTCATTTATTAAGTTGAAATTTAAATAGGCAAGCCGGTTGATGCTGATAATTTGAGGAGAATTGAATCAAATGTGAATGAGCAAATAAAAGCTGAATTAGATGTATTTGCTAAGGAGGCAACCCTTGCCGATGCCAAATGGTTTACGAGCTGTTTTTGCAGAAGTTAATTTTGCTTTCCTTTTCTTGTCTCGTGACGGCCATGTTCTTCAATATTCTGCTTTTGATGTAGGTCTATCCTGATCTAGTCAGAGTTGTAGCTATTGGACAAAAAGTTGAGGATCTCCTAGCTGACCCAGAAAATGAAAAATGGCCATCTATTTCAGCAGAATTATGGGGAGGTTAATATCTTATACTTCCTTCGAAGCCATCTTTCTGAATTTTTCTTCAGCATTTCAGTTTTACTTGGTGGTCTAGGTACTCATATATTAAACACA
>QAOA01006485.1:159736-221708 GCA_003255065.1 Cercis canadensis | reverse complement strand
TGGAAGGTTAGTTGTAATTGAAGACCATAGGGGTTAAGAACATAAATTACATAAGGGATAGGAATATACCGTTATGGTTTATGTAGCCAATAAAAAGAACCATAGAACGAATTGAATTCTGAGATTATTCGTAATTCACATAGGAATATAGTGGATTCATAGTTGGGAATATATTTGTTTGACCTTGGGAAAGGCTAATAAATAACTTAGGGTTCTTGGCTAGCAATTAGAGAGATTTTTGTTGATTAATGAATTAGGAATAAAGATCCAGACTAGCTACGGTGAAATCGACATCCTAGATACTTTCTCATTATATTCTTACTCATTTTTACAGCAATTATTCTCTGTTTACTGTTTTGCATTTAAATATCATCATAATTCACCTATCAATTGTCTAGATAAAATTAGAATACGCATAATTTTGGTACTTAGTAGCCACAGTCTCCGTGGGATGATATTTTATCTCACTTCTTTATTACTTGATTACGGCACGTGCACTTGTGTTCACATTTTACGTAACAAGTTTTTGGCGCCGTTGCCGGGGACTATGTCTCTAATAATATCAATACTAAGGTGTTCTAGTCTTAGTCTAGATTTTATTTTTATTTGTGATCTATTGGTGTTTGTGTTTTTCAGGAAATTCTCTCTAGTGTATGAGAAGTGCGGGCCAATCTCATTTGATCCCTTTAGATTCTGAAATCGAGAAGACTTGTAGAAGAAACCGAAAGGAAAGAAGAAACGCCTCACAACCATCTCAGATCAATATGGAGAATACCGAAGAAAACCCACCACCACCACCACCAATGGTTGCTAGAAGACCTTTAAAGCACTATGGAGTTCCAACCGGACCTGTCCAAATCTCAGGGATCTTTAGGCCAACCATTGCGGCAAATTCCTTTGAAATCAAGCCCAGTGTCATCCAAATGATGCAAACCAATCAGTTTGGTGGCTTTGCAACCAAAGATGCAAATGTGCACTTGGCGGGATTTTTAGAAATTTGTGACACATTCAAGTTCAATGGCGTTATTGATGACGCCTTCAGACTACGTCTATTCCCATTTTCATTGAAGGATGAGGCACGAAGTTGGCTATACTCCCTGCCAGCAGGATCCATTAGCATTTGGGATCAAATGACGGCACAATTCTTGACACGGTTCTTTCCCCCAACAAGAATTGCCAGAATGAGAAACGACATCAACACTTTTGCTCAACATGAGACGGAAGTTTTGCATGAATCTTGGGAGCGGTTCAAGGGCTTAATGAGGAAGTGCCCACACCATGGTTTACCGGAGTGGCTCCAAATTCAAACTTTCTATAATGGTTTGAATGGGTCCACTAGAACTCTACTTGATGCAGCCGCAAGTGGGTCATTAATGGAGAAAACTGATGAAGAAGCCTTCAAGCTACTTGACCAAATGGCAGCAAATGCTCACCAATGGCCTTCTGAAAGGGGTCCAACTAAGAAAGCTTATGGGATGCATGCAGTTGATCCTATCACAGCCCTCAATGCCAAGATGGACTCTCTTGCAAAGCAATTAGGTACTCTGACAGCCAATGCCATCCACACTCCTCAAGTCAAATGTGAAGTATGTCATGGCAATCACTCTAGTGCAGATTGTCCTATGATGAACATTAATGGCCCACCATCTCTTGAGGAAGCTCAGTTTGTGGGAAATTCTAATAGGCAAGGTGCACCATATTCCAACACTTATAATTCGGGATGGAGGAATCACCCTAATTTCTCTTGGAAGAACTCTCAAAATATGGCTAACCCACCAGGATTCCAAGCTCAGCCACCTCCACCCAAAGTTTCATTAGAAGATGCCTTTGCTCAGTTGACCGTGAACACCACTCAATTCATGACAAGGACTGACACTACATTGCATAATCAAGCCGCTTCCATTCGGAACTTAGAGGTGCAAGTTGGGCAAATTTTTAATCTTCTCTCTTCTAGAGATCAAGGCACATTGCCCAGCAATACTGAAACAAATCCTAGGGAGCAAGTCAATGCCATAACTCTTCGGAATGACAAAGTGGTGGAAGAGCCTAAAAAGAAAGAATTAGTGGTACCTACTAAGGATGTTTCAAAAGAGGAGGTGAAACAACCTAAGTCCATATTGTTTCCAGATAACCCTCCCCCATACAAACCCCGAGTACCTTTCCCTCACAGATTTCAGAAGCAAAACATGGACAAGCAATTCTCCAAGTTCCTTGAGGTGTTCAAGAAACTCCATATAAATATTCCATTTGCGGAGGCTTTGGAACAAATGCCTAGTTATGTCAAGTTCATGAAGGAGATTCTCACCAATAAGAGAAGGCTAGGGGATTGTGAAACTGTGGCACTTACTGAGGAGTGCAGTGCAATATTACAAAAGAAACTGCCACCAAAATTAAAAGATCCAGGGAGTTTTAATATTCCTTGCATTATTGGCAACTTATCTTTTGGTAAGGCACTTTGTGATCTTGGTGCTAGTATTAACCTTATGCCTCTTTCTATTTTCAGGAAATTGGGTATAGGAGAAGTTAAACCAACCTCCATCTCTTTGACACTGGCAGATAGATCAGTCAAATATCCAAAGGGAATCCTTGAGGATGTATTGGTGAAAGTGGACAAGTTCATCTTCCCAGCGGACTTCGTTGTGCTAGACATGGAGGAGGACCAAGAAATCCCTATTATTCTGGGTCGTCCATTCTTGGCAATTGGGAAAGCTCTCATTGATGTGCAGAAAGGGCAACTCACCTTGAGAGTTCAAGGTGATCAAGTCTCCTTCAGAGTTTTCAAAGAAACTAAACACCTGGATGAAGAGAATAGATGCTTCAAAATCGACACAATAGAGGGAAGTACTAAAGAAGTGTCTCAAGCAAACTCCTTACAGAAACCAATTGAAGCTTGCATTGAGGGGAAATTTAAGAAGGAAAAGCCACCTGACTCAGAGTTCCAAAATAAGAAAATCCCCACGAAGCAAGTGGCAAGTTCCTGACATCAAGTTTCATCTCATAAGAACAAAAAGAAAAAGAAACCCTCATTCAAAAAGATCTTTTTGGAGTACCTCTAGAAGTCTTCTTGCTTTGGAGATGGAAGTGAGGTATGGAGATTAAAGGAGAATGACAAACAATCCAAGGTTCATAGAGATAGTGGAGTGAAGTTTCGAAAGACCTCCACTACCATTTTTTATCCTAGTTAATTTATTCCAGAGATAGTCAGGCTGAGGACTATAAAACAAGCGCTTTTTGAGAGGCAACCCATTTTCTTAATCCTTCCATTTATTTTGTTTTGATTGATTTCTTAAATCTTTATCTTATGTCTTTAGTTATGTGTTAAGTTTAACTCTTCTTTAGTTTTGTTCAATTTCAGGTGTGAAATTTCAACATTCATTCTCATTCTCATTCCAACCGAACATTGATCCATCTCTTATCCAAGGGAGTTTTCTATACTTTGTCTTTTAATTTGTTTAACATTGAGGACAATGTTAGTCTTGAATTTGGGGGTGGAATATGTTGAAGTTCTCCCTCTTGTTTTGCCTTTACTTTCTTTTTGTTATTTGGATGTCTAATTTGTAGGATTTTAATTATAGTTTGTGTTGTTTTGAGTGATAATGAAGTTTGAAAACCTAGGGCCAATGACAAAAATGATTGCAATTGTTCATAGCTCTTGGAAAATGATGCATGTTATGTTTGTGTGTACGCGTGATTCTTGTGCTAGTTTTTACTTATCTTGTATTTCCTTGTCATATTGAGCACATAACCCTAAGCATTTGCACTCTTTGCTTGATTTGAAAAAGGTTTAGGCATGCTTAGTACTTATATGATCTCAAAGGACTTTAGAACTAGTTTGAATGTTGCTTGAGGCGAAATCCTAGGCTATGCAACTTTAGGGAGATGATTTAGGCATTGTTTGGATAGTTTGAGCCTTTCAAGCCGACCCTTGCATTATTTTTGTCCCTAGTCACCCCAGTTGAGCCTATGTGTAACCTTTTCTTTATCACCTCTACCTTAAACTAACCCTTGAATAACTTTCCTAACCTTGCATTCATGACACATTATCAGTTTAGGAAAAGTATTAAGAGCATATAGATAAATGAGGGTGGACAGGAGGAGTGTTGAGCTTTGAAAAAAAAAAAAAATTCAAGATTACTACTTCTTGACTCGCAAAAAAAAAAAAAAAACTTGATACACCCTTTTGATCATTAAAAGAAAATAAGTTTGGGGGTGAAGTCAAACATTCAAAGAAAAGAAAGAGTGAAGAGAAGCACAATCAAGTAAAAAGAAGGAAAATAATCAAAGTGAAAAAGTTGGATGAAGACTAGTAAAGAAAGGCTCCAAAAGTGCCTAGATTGGTTTTGTGTCATGCGTGAATGAGCCTTATTGATTATCCTTTACCTCACCTTAACCTTAGCCATTCATTACAATCTTGAAAAACCCTTTTGATCTTTGATGTTGTGACTAGCCTACATTAGTGGAGAGTGACATGAAAAACTAGCCTATGGAGTTCCTCATGTGCTTTATTTAGAGGTCTAATTACTTAGGTGAGCATGTATAAACTTATTCATAGTGCAAGAGGTCATTTGTGAAGGGTTACACACACACACTCAAGGAGATTATTAGTAAGTTACAACTTGCATTTGAATTAACTTATACACTTTCATGATATGATAAGTTTTCCTTGAACTGTGATAAATTTTTATCCTTGAGACCTATTTGGTTAGTAGAATTATGTTGTCACTCATTTGTGTTAGTTTTGTTAACTTTGTTGGCTTAATTCTTTGTTTTACTCGAGGACTAGCAAATCTCAAGTTTGGGGGTATTTGATAAGTCAGTTTTATACCGCTTATCTTATATTTATTTAACTTGTTAATTGTTTATTCTAGGGTATTTTAAATTTAATTCTTATGAATTAATGTTTCTTTTAAATATCATCATAATTCACCTATCAATTGTCTAGATAAAATTAGAATACGCATAATTTTGGTACTTAGTAGCCACAGTCTCCGTGGGACGATACTTTATCTCACTTCTTTATTACTTGATTACGGCACGTGCACTTGCGTTCACATTTTACGTAACACTCCAAAATGTTGTATGTACATTATTTAAACTGAGGTGTTATAATATGAAATAAGTTACGTGATAAAGTTCTCAACTTGATATCTTAGATAATACATTAAGAGAGTACACAAGCACACATAGTAAAACTGGTTTAAGGATCTCCCAAAAATGTTGACTCCAAGGTTCAAATCCTCAAGTTATAGGAACTAGAATGTTTGACGTCTTGAGTTCTATTCCCGCAATGTATTTGTTGTGAAAATTCTAACGCAAGTGTACGTTGTCGTTTGCAAGTAATAAAATGAGATCAATTTATCGTTCCCACGAGGACTAATGTACCAACTACCGAAATAGGGTTAACCTTAACTTTATCTAATCAATCGATAAGAAGATATTTCAATGAAACAACTAAAAATAGAATGAAAACAATGTAAACCAGAAAAATAGCAAATTAAACCAGAAAAATTATAGATTCAGCAAGAGAGAAACACCTAGGGTTCCGACTTCACCATAATTACTCCCAGCTTTCATTCCATATTCCATTAACTCCAATTTATCTTCCTATTTGCTAATCAAGATTCCCTAATTTATTCACTAGCCTCTCCCAAGGTCTAGTGTAAATATCCCTTAATTACTAACCCTGTATATCCCTATACGAGTTACAATAATTACGAATTCATTTAGTTTTGTGGATCTTTTTGACTGATTACATAAGCCATGGAGGTATATTCCTATCCTCCATGTAACTCATGGCATTTACCCCAAGGAACTTGACACACAACTCTCCTTCCGGTCTCATTGTGATTAACAATTCATCTAATTATTAGCCAGACAATCAGAAGCATTAAGAGAAGAGATAAACGCTCAAATTTAAGAGATAAATAATGGAATTAACTTCATAAGAAACTACAGTTGGTCCCAATTAGGCTACATCGTACCCTAGATAAGAGAATTAGTTCATACTAGATGAAGAGAACAAGAAAGAATAAAATTGAGACATGATTCAAAGGTAAAAGAGGAAAAACTCTGGTTTGAAGGTCAAATCAATCTTGCATCTCCTCCCTTCAATCCTTGCTTTGCCTCCTTTGTGTCTCCAAAAGTGTCTAAGAACGAACCCTTTCTAATTCCCTAGCTTTCCTATTTATACCCCTCACTCTAAAGCCCTAAAACCCATGAGAAAATAAGCTGCGTCTGCAGAATTAAATTCGGGCGCCGCACATCTGAAGTTTGGGCGCCGCACCTTTGACTCGCTGGAAGAAATTTGCTTATTTTCACTTTTGGGCGCCGCACCTCTGTATTTTGAGGGGTGCGGCACTGAGCTGCTGTCTCAACATGTGTATTTTTTTGCATACGGGGGGTGCGGCGCTACTGTTCAAGGGGTGCACCCCTGAGCTGCTGTCCTGGTTTTAAGTTTCATGCTTCAGGGACTGCGACTCTAGGTTTTGAGCGCCGCAACCCTTGAATTCTGTCCCAATGCCGCGACTCTAGGTTTTGAGCGCCGCAACTCTTGAATTCTGTCCAAAAAACTTCTCAATTCTTCAATTCTTCATTCTAACCTATGAAACCTACAATTTAACATAAAAGATCACATTATATGATGATTAATCTCAATAAACAATCAAATACTTAAGTAAAGGATATTTAAAAAGTGGATATAAAAGTCACTCAACAGAAAACCTACTCAAAATTACTTAGGAGTGAACGAAAATCAAGCATGAATAATACGAGATAAGCGGTGTAAAACCGGCTTATCAAATACCCCTAAACTTGAGATTTTGCTCGTCTTCGAGCAAAAACCAGGGACTAAATTCAACTTTTTGAATTCCAGACAAATTTATCTGCTTTACTCCTCCATTTGGTCTCAAAGGTAAGGAAAAATCAAAATTCATGAAAACATGCTCAAATCAAACCAGTGATTTACTCTATCATTGAAATCCTTCATGACTAACAGACTCCTTGAGTGTGTGTGTGTGTCCATGCACATTGACCGGAAGAAATATGAATCAATTTATACATGCTTTTACTTATAGATGTTTAACCTCTTAATTTGACTAATAAGGAACCCCATAGGATAGTTATCATGTCACTCTCCACAAATGTAGGCTTATTTTTAACATTAAAGATCAAAAGGTCTTTCCAAGCTTGTAATGGAAGGCTCTGGTATAAGGTTATTAACATGGCTCATCTCACCCATGACACATCACCTCAACTAGGATTCTAAAGCACTTCCTACACTTAGTTTTTCACCCAATCTTTTCACTAACTTCCTTTCTTACTTGTCAACTGCCTTGATTCTTTTCTCTTTGCTTTCTTTTTTCCTCTTGCTCTTTCTTAAGTGGCTAGTTTCATCCCCAACTTTTTGTTCTTTCTTTATTTATTCAAGGGGGTGAACCAACTTTTTTTTTTTTTTTTTGTCAAGAGGGCACAATCTTTATGCATATTTTTCAAGGTTCATTACTCCACCCATCCTCCCTATATGTCACTGTGCTCTCAATACTTTTCCTAGAATTTGTGTGAATCATGAGTGTAAGGTTAGGGAAAATATTGGAGGTTCTGGATTTTTGTATGGGTTGACAATGAAAGGGCTAAGTGTTCGGCTTAACTGGGATGACTAAGGGAATTAGTAGAACATGGTTTGTCTTGAAAGGCTCAATGGATCCAAACAATGCCTAGATCATCTCTCTAATGTCTCAAAGCCTAAGATTTCACCTCAAATGACATTCAAACTAGTTCTAGAGTTCTTATGAGATCACTGTGTTAAGCATGCATAGATCTACTTTGAAGTTCACTAAGGTCATGCACATGATCAAGTGCTTAATTTGTGTCAAGGAGATAGTTAATCATAGAAGAAAAATCATAGACGAGTAATCATGTATCTTAAGTTTATGCATATTTTCTACAAATTCTGATTACTACACAAAATATTTTATCATTGACCCTTGAGTTTCAAACTTACACAGATATCATTTCATTACTCATTGCTACAAGTTATGGGAACAGAAAACAATTAAGTACTCAGAAATTAAATAGTGTTTTTCCACCCCTAAACTTAGTACATGCATTGTCCTCAATGAAATCAAAAAGAAAGAAAAAAAATACTTCCCTAGAAAGCGTCAGATATATTGTCTGTGTCGCTAAGGTCGTCTGCAGTGGCACCGTAGTCCTCATCTATGCCCAGAGAGTAAGGTGGGAGTACCGGTGGTGGCAAAAATGGTGGAATAGCGAAGCCTTGTCCGGTGGAGCACTGGTTGTGAAACTCAGCCAGATGAGCATTAAAGCTCATCTGGTGCTTAAAGAAGGTGTCCGCCCGCTCCATGAAGTGCTTCGCCTGATGCATGAAACTGGACGAGCGATCCGCATATTGGAGTATTTGAGACATCTGACTCTCCAGGTGGACCAAGCTAGACCTGGAAGAACTCAATGGCTAGGTCTCAGGTGGCGGTGTAGCAACAGATGATGGTGTCTGGGGAGGTGCCCTCTGTTGTGTCGGTGATGGTGGTGCACTAGAATGTGGGCTCCAACTCTAGAGGCGGTGCACAGTGGTATCCAATGGTTGCTTCGGATGAAGCAATTCTTCCTCGGCCCGCCACTTAACCCCTGCCTACTGATGTAGCATCTGAATGATCGAAGGATGGCCAAAGGCAATGCCCTTGGTGCTATCGATGAAGTGCAGGATGGACTGCTGAATCAGCGTGCCAATGTCAATGGACTTGCCGGTAATGATGCAATAAAGCAGAATGGCCTGGCTGAGGGTGACGTCACTGAGGTGGCCGGTGGGGATGAGGCAGGCTCACAGGAAGTGGTACCATACCTTGCTGACAGTTTCCAAGGCCGATGTGCGAAAAGAAATGGGAGTGTCATCGCACATCTTCCACTGGGTGTCTAGCCAACAAAAGGTGCAGATGATGGTGTCCCAGTCGGGTCCATCATGGATGTAGCGAACATACTCGTCATTCTCAATGTCCGAGAAACCAAACAGTGCATTAATGGAACGACTATCGAACGAAACTCATTTGCCTCTCATGAACACCTTGAACTCCTTGCGAAATTTAGCGTTGGCATAGAATTCCTTGATGATGGGCACAACAGCGATGACAAGATTCTCGACAAAGTGCAACCAGCCATTGTTGTCGGCTAATGCTTGGATCTCGTGGTTCAAGGCTCTAGTGAAAGCCAATCCGCACTCGGGTACCAAGGCTTTGTTGATCACTGTGTCCAAGAACCGGGCCTCAGCCTCCTTGTGCACAAACTTCTTCCGGTCATAAATGCCAGAACCGGACCCGGAAGGTGAGGTGAGGGATTTGTGCTTTGCTAGTGGTGCCATGTTGTGTCAATATGAGGTGTACCTGAAAGAGATGAAGACAATTGTTAATGAGCATGGTGCACCTATGAATAGCATAGCAAACAGCATACTAAAAGGTAGTCAGGTATGTAAGGATAGCAGAAATTTCCCAAGTAAAAATAGACATGTCTAGTGGGAATTGTGAGTTAATAAGCATAAATGAGCCTTGTGCAATTTGGACATGATTACACTTTAAGATGGAATACTACATCTAGTGATCCAAAGTCTAGTGTTAGTACTTTAGCATGCAATCAAATGACATAGCCATAAGATGTGGTAAAACAAAATCGTACAGTCCAAACAATGAAATAGCGAAGCAAGACAGAGGTAACATCAGACATGCAGTCATAAGATAGGTGCTAGCATGCTAGCCAATATTAGGAGGCATGAAACTGAACACACGGCATAAAAGTGAAAGACAAAGGTCCCAATATGCCTAAGGATGTGCCTTATATATGCTCATAAGCAAAAAGAATTGAAAGCAATCCTAGAAAAGAACCAATACTAAGCGACTGTACAAGCCAATGAAACCGACAATTGGTTTAGCATGTAGGCATATGGCAGATTAGCATTATAGGGTAAAACAATAGCCATATGCCTATTGCAAGAAAATGCAACCTAGTAAGCAAACTAGAATAGATATAACGACAGACATGCAGAAATCGTATAAGTGCTAGTAGGCAAGCATAGCTCAGTGAAGCATGAATGCAGAAAAATGAAACCAATGTGCATGTGACAAGTGGATTAGCAAATGCACCAAAATGCCTAAGAGACAAGAAAAGCTTCAATATGTCACAGGAATATATACTAAGTTATTAGAAAGCACATGTAGCTTGTAACGGTTCAAATTTTGAGCATCAAAGGGTGCAAGTCTTAAATTATAGCTATAGTATGTAATCGAAAAGGGTATAGCACTTTTATGGTGCATGACAGGGGACGAAGACCAAGATAATAGAAGGAGCCAAGTAAAAAGAACATGTGCTAGCAAGCAATGACAATTATGAGGCAAAACCCACATATAAGGCTATGAAAGGGAACAAATGAATTGACTATGTATAGTCCCAAGGAGTTAACTCAAGAAAGTCCTAAAGGTTCACAGGAATTAGTATGTGGGTGCTAGAGCTCACTATTAGCACAGGGTGATGAGCATTTGGCACAGGCAAGGAGTTTTATTAATTGGGGCATTTTTACAAACACCTTGCGGGCATATGTAATCCTAAAAATAAAATTACCTTAACTGGAACAAGGGATACCTCCAAAAATGGCCAAGAGACAGCAATCAGAGGAAGAGAACAATAAAAATGAGGAAATTTACCTGGGAATGACGAGAAGTTGAACTATCCCTCGATTGCTCGAATTGATGTGGTGTAGTGTGAATGCAGTGGAGTGGGTGTGAATTTGTGCAAAATTAAATGTGGGTGTGTGTTGATGCTCTGCGGGAATGAAGATGGAGAAGAATGGTGGAAGAAATTTTAGTGAGAGAAACGGATGGGTGGTAAGAGAGTGAAGATGGTGGAAGGGAAATTAGGAGAAAAAGGGGAGAAGGAAGGGAGTGTCGTGGGGATGAGAGGGGGAAGGCAGAAAAAGGGAATGTGGGTTTGAAATTTTTTTGACAAAACACATCGTTTTTGATTAAGTGAAAGTATTTTTTTTAATTAAACTGACCTGGGCACCGTGGTATCCCTGTTGGGCACTGCGGCGTCCTTCAGTGAGCGCTATGGCGTCCATGCTTCTGATCCCTGTGTCCAAGGATGTGACGCTGCGGCGTCTTTTAGTGGGCGTTGCGGCGTCCATGCTTCTGGCTTCTGTGGGCTGAGTCCAAGGATAGGGCGCTGCGGCGCCCAAGCTTCTGCCTTGTTTTGCGAATCAAGTCATTTCATCCTCAATTTCCCAGCTTTTGACCCCTAAACTTGTTTCCACACTTGTTTAAACATAAATTAAAGGGAAAAGTCCAAAAAACCCCTTCAACTATACCCTATGTGCAATTTACCCCCAAAACTTTAAAAACGTAAAAAATACCTCCTTGAACTTTTAAAATGTGCACTTTACCCCCACAACCCTAACGTCCGTCCATTAATGGACGGAAGACAAATTTTGAATATTATCATTTTGGCCCCAAAAAATTTTCCCTGAATAGCTCTGATGACCGAGGGCTTGCCGAAGAAGATAACATCGAGACACGTCCACACAAGCAAGCTGGTAGCTGCACATATATTTGTATTCAACACAACAATGGACGAAGCAATGTTAGCTACATATGGTGCTCCTCCATTGAACCCTGACCACCCCATCCATAGCAACCAAGCACCCGCAAGCATCAGCAGCACCTTGTTTGGTGGGAACCTCTCCCTATCACTCTTTAGCCTTGGCCCAACCTACACAAAAATTAGCAGAGAAAGGTATCCTTTTAGTTTTAGCCTTTGAAGCTTAATTTGAGGCAAATTTTGGGTAATGGGTTGTGAAAAGATTGGATTTTTAAGTACCCAGTAGGTGGCGGTGAAGCTGGCGATGCCAGAGGAGAGGTGGATGACATAGCCGCCGAAGTAATCTATGACACCCCATTGATAAAGAAACCCCCCCCCCCCCACCCCAGAGACTAAATGCACACACGGTGTATGAGAAAATGAACCAAAGAGGGACGAAAGCCATCTAGGCCTTGATGTTCATTCTGCCAAGGACTGAGATCGTCGTCTTCGAGGACTTCAACATCGTCGGACATTACCGTGGAAGATCCAGTGATAACCACACGTAATGCTTGAAGAATCAGAGCTAAACTTGAACGGACGACATCGAGTGCATAAAGAGCTCTTCAAGGGCTCAGATTCATCAGTAAAACCTCCGGAGCTATTGAGCTATGGAGAAAATTGAAGAGAGGTTCATGTTACTCGCCAAAGACAATTTATTTGCTAGAGAAGACTTTGGAGAATGCCTGATTATTTTCTGAGTATCATGCTTAATTGTTTTGTTTGGATGATGAGAAAATTAATTAAGGGAAAATTCAATTTAATCTATTAATTTAACTTGTTCGGAATGTTTAATTTGTATAAGGAATGAAGGATTCGAAGGAGTTTGCAGTGGGGATTTTTGACGCATTGGCAAGAAGGAGGCAACGAAAAGTAACAAAGATTACCAAAGAAGAGTTGAGTGATTTCTGGTTGCAAATTTCCTCAAATATGTTGCTCTAATCTGAATTCTAATGCAAAATGTTTAGATCTTTTTTGTTTTGTGG
The DNA here is from genome assembly GCA_003255065.1 of Cercis canadensis. Classification (NCBI taxonomy): domain Eukaryota; kingdom Viridiplantae; phylum Streptophyta; class Magnoliopsida; order Fabales; family Fabaceae; genus Cercis; species Cercis canadensis. The sequence goes on along the minus strand of QAOA01006485.1, from coordinate 209,094 downwards.
TTTCAAAAAATAGATTATGATGAGAACCAAGATGGGTGGGTTTGTTGTCTTCTGGCTTGTTCTTCTGGGTCCACGTTGGTTTGCAACCGCCATCTCCATCTTATGGTGTAAGGCTGATCCAAGGGTTGATAATGATAGCTACACTGGCAGGATCTAAAGGCATAATGAATCAAGCAAAATAATTCACAAGCTTTAAATTGATATGCAATTTGCAAATTTTAGTTGAGAAATGAGAGAGATATGAAGAGAACCCGAATAGGTATGAAAACGGGTTGAGTTCTAGAAATGGATACCCGCTGGAGGTTGAAGATGACAAATTTTAAATATTATCATTTTGGCCCTTAAATTTTTTAAATATTATTTTTTAATCCTAATTTTATAAATTTATTTTCATTTATACTCTAATAAATTACACTATGACCTAGATTAATCACATCACGTGCATGACATGTGCTTCTTTCCGTCTATTAATGGACGGACATCAGGTCTTGGGGGTAAAGCGCACATTTTAAAAGTTTAAGGAGGTATTCCCTATGTTTTTGAAGTTTTGGGGGTAAACCGCACATAGGGTATAGTTGAAGGGGGTATTTTGGACTTTTCTCTAAATTAAAAGAAAGAGAATAAAAATAGCTACTAAGAATGCTAAAAATTAAGAAATGACTAAAAGACTCTAACTAAGCAAACATAAAAGATAGGATTCAGAATGATGAGTTACCTCCCAATAAGCGCTTGGTTTATAGTCCTCAGCCTGACTTTCTCTGAACATAATTAATCGGGGTTGGTGAAAGTGATGAATGATTTTGGAAACTCATCCTCGCCATTCATGTAGTGTTTTAGGCGGTGGCCATTGACCTTGAATTTACAATCTCTACTCTTGACTTCAATAGCTCCATGGGAAAAAACTGTGTCAACTATAAAGGGGCCCGACCATCTGGACTTCAATTTTCCAGGAAATAACTTAAGGTGGGAGTTGAACAAGAGGACTTTTTGACCCAGAATGAATTCACACTTCTGAATGCATTTTTCATGCCATGTCTTTGTTCTTTCTTTGTAGAGCTTGGCATTTTCATACGCATCTTGGTGAAATTCATCAAGTTCATTCAATTGAAGTAGCCTCTCTTTTCACCCGCAACTTTGAGATCAAAGTTCAATTTCTTTGTGGCCCAGTATGCCTGATGTTCCACTTCGACTAGCAAATGACAAGCCTTCCCAAAAACCAACCGGTATAGTGATGTACCGATGGGTGTCTTGAATGCTATCATGTATGCCCACAATGCATCGTCTAGCTTCCTTGCCTAATCTTTCCTATTGGCATTGACCATCTTCTCCATAATCTACTTCAACTCCTAGTTAGAAATCTCGACTTGTCCACTGGTCTATGGGTGATAAGCAGTGGCAATCCGATGTTTAACTCCGTATTTGGTCAATAGAGCACAAAGATATTAGTTTTTGAAATGAGTGCCTTCATCACTAATTAGTGCTCTTGGAGTGCCAAACCGAGTGAAAATATTCTTCTTTAGGAAGTTCACCACCACTTTTGAGTCATTAGTCGGTGCAGCTATTGCCTCAACCCACTTAGACACGTAATTCATTACCACCAAAATGTATTGGTTGTTGTAGGATGAGGGGAAAGGACCTATAAAGTCGATCCCTCATACATCAAACAACTCCACCTCCAGAATATTATTTATTGCCATTTCATGTCGACGTAAGATGGTACCCGTTCTTTGGCAATGATCACAAGCCGAGACATAAGCATGTGCATCCTTAAAGATGGTAGGCCAATAGAAGCAAGATTGAAGGATCTTGGCTGGTGTTCTATTCGCACCAAAATGGCCACCATAAGGTGATGGATGGCAGTGATGAAGGATACTTTTCATATCTTCTTCAGGAACACATCGTCGAATTATAGAGTCAGAACAGTGTTTGAAGAGGAGTGGCTTATCTCAGTAGTAATGCTTGGCCACTGAAAGAAACTTCTTCCTTTGATGGTGGCTTTGATCAGGTAGTAGAAGGTTAACAGCTAAGAAGTTAGCAATGTCACTAAACCATGGTTGAACTATGGTAGAAAGAGCAAAGAGTTGCTCATTCGGAAAGGAGTCATCAATGGGGACTTCAGTATCCCCTAACTCATAGAGTTTCAAGTTTAGAGAGATGATCTGCAACTAGGTTCTCTGTGCCTTTCTTGTCTCTAATTTCCAAGTCAAATTCTTGTAAAAGAAGAACCCATCGAATTAACCTCAGTTTGGCATTCTTCTTCTCCAACAAGTATTTGATGGCAAAGTGATCAGTGAAGATTATTACCTTCGAGCCAATGAGATAAGCTCTGAATTTGTCGAAGGCGAAGACAACTGCTAGGAGCTCCTTCTCAGTAGTGGCATAATTCATCTGAGCAGGGTCGAGTGTACGGCTGGTATAATAAATGGCATGTAGCAACTTGTCCCATTGTTGATCTAAAACTACCCCAACTGCATAGTCACTAGCATCGCACATAAGCTTAAAAGGCAATGACCAATCTGGCACAATAATGATGGGAGCCGAGGTCAAAGCCTTTTTTAGATTTTCGAATGCTTGAAGACACTCCTTAGTAAACTCAAATGAGACATCCTTCAAGAAAAGGTTGCATAAGGGCTTAGTGATCTTGGAGAAGTCCTTGATGAATCATCTATAAAAACCGGCATGTCCCAAGAAACTTCTCACACCTTTAACTGAAGTAGGTGGAGGCAATTTCTTTTTGGTAGCAATTTTCGCCCTGTCCACCTCAAGTCCCTAAGCCAAAACCTTATGTCCAAGCACAATTCCCTCTTGGACCATAAAATGGCACTTCTCCTAGTTAAGAACTAGATTGGTCTCCTCACATCTTTTCAGAATAGTAGATAAATGACTAAGACAAGTGTCAAAGGTAGATCCAAATACCGAGAAGTCGTCCATGAAAACTTCAATATATCGCTCCACCATGTTTGAGAAGATAGACATCATACACCTTTGGAAAGTAGCTGGTGCATTGCACAATCCAAAGGGCATGCGCCTGAATGCGAAAGTCCCATAGGGACAAATGAAAGTTGTCTTCTCTTCGATGTTGTAGTGATTGTCTCCTCTCATCCATTAACATAAGCAATTTACCAACTCATAACAAATTGTGTGTGCCTTCGTGTGATTGATTAATATGTTTGTGATAATTTTCCCAACAATTTTCAAGGGAGAATTGACAGTATCAAGATTTTGTTTGATTTGTTCTTCATCGTAAGGCTGTTTTGCTTTAAAGCCCCTTTGATTTTGGTACTTCTTATATACTTCTTTCACAAAACCTGACTTCCAATATTTTGTTATTAAATTGCACAAAACAGAAAGAACTAGATTGGAAACTACGATTGAGCATCATTCATGGGATTGCAAGAGGTCTTTGCTATTTGCATGAGGATTCTAGTCTCAGATTAATTCATAAAGATCTTAAAGCTAACAATATATTATTGGACGATAAGATGAATTCAAAAATCTCAGATTTTGGCCTGGCAAGAGCATTTGAAATAGAAGAGAGACAATCAAAAACAAGAAGAGTAGTAGGTACATAGTAAGTGTAAAACAACATACGAAATCTTTTATCATGATTTTCAAACATGCGAGTTTCTTGTTCAATGAATCTCCTAACTAATAATATTGCATTGACTTTAAACAGTGGTTATATGACACCTGAATATGCCATGGTAGGAGTTTTTTTCAGTGAAATCTGATGTTTTTAACTTTGGAGTTCTTCTCCTTTAGATTATTAGTGGTAAAATGAATAATGGACGCTATTTTTCAAAACATGGTCAAAGCCTTCTTGTATATGTAAGTTTTGCAGTCTTCTTTCCAAGATTTTTTTTTCTTCTTTTCCCTCTCCCTTTCAAAGAAGCTCCTAATTAAATACTTATGATTGCATGCAGGCATGGAGATTATGGAATGAAGGGAAAGCTCTAATGTTGATGGATCCATTGTTAGAAAACTCATACACACCAAGTGAAGTTGCAAAATGCATACACATTGCTTTGTTATGGGTTCAAGAGGATGCTGAAGATCGACCCACTATGCCAACCGTTATCGTGATGTTGTCAAGTGATACACAGATTTTTCCCAACCCTAAGCAACCGGCATTTTCCATAGGAAAAGAAATCAGAGAACAAGAATCTTCGGTAAACAATTCCAATAGCCATTCAATTAATTCAGCAAGCATTTCTACCATGGAACCTAGGTGAAGAGTGGAAACTACAGGAGACTTTATTTTCAAAATTATGAAGACCACAGCAAACTTACAACTCTAATGAATATGAAATGCTAAGTGTATGCAGGTGTTGACTAAGATAACAGTCTTGTGTCTTTACCACAAGGTATATATTCACCATACCATCCTCTTATTCCCAAACTTAAGAGGTTATGTAATTTTCACCATCCCCAGATGTGTCATTCCAAGTTTGTGTACAATGTGCAAGAATTCTAATTTTAGTCCAGAGAATGTATATGATGCAGAGTACTTTTGCTTACCTAATTATGCTAGCTGCATGGTTGATTTTATAGAAGTTGCTGCAGATTACTCAAGTTTCTGATATAAAATCGGAATAATATAACAATAAATTACATAAAATATGAGTTTGAATAAATGAAGCTATACAGTCAAAACATCAATATATATCTGACACTTAACATAATGATTTGCAAGCACATATAGTGAAATGGAGGTATTAATGTACATATATATCACCAAAGATAATACAGAACATCCCTCACTCATAACGCAGAGTGCAACTTGCACTAAAAGAGGATGGTCACAAACCATGACGAGCTTCTGATTGCAATCTTCAGTGCTATACAAAAGCAAGAAATTCCTGAAATTAGTCTAAAGAATAATCACTAGTTGAGCAATAGTTCTATGATAGCATAAACTTATATAGCACCAATAAGTTGCCCTCTTAGAAGAAAATGATGGGAAAAAGTTATTCCATGTATTTCATAATATCAGATAAGCATCTCTTTGATATGTATTGTTATTAATGTCATTTCATTTCCGAGTTTTGGATGGTGATCTATGATTGTCTTGAATCATTTTCAAGTTTCAAATCACTTCTAAAGCATTATATCTTAAGTACCAGAAACTAGAATAAAGAAATCAAAATTACGATACAAGAGATCATCTAATGAATAAATATACTTAATGCAAATAAAAGAATGGAAGTCATAATTTATCTATCTTGTACCTTATATAAAATCAGCTGAAATTCAATCTTCTGCATCTCAGTCATGGATGAATTCTCCGTCAATCTCAACATAGGGGATGTTGGCAATCTTGAACCATTCTTTTCCTTTACCTTTCCTGCGCTGTTCTTTCAGCTGAGGACAGTCTTGTATGTATAGCTCCAACAGTGACGAAGGCAGGCCCTTCTCAGGTAAACAGAAAAGGTTGGGACAATTATAAATGGAGAGTTCTTCAAGAGAGGTGAGGTATTGGAAACACAAGGAAGGAAGATTTGCTAGATTTAAGAGATCTCGGAGGGTGAGGCTGGATAAAGAGGTCAGATTATGAAAGCCTTTTGGTGACAGAAGTTTTAAGTTTGGAAAATCCTGAATGGTGAAGCTGGTTAAAGAAGATGGCAGCATTGTACCCACATCCTCAAGTGGAATATGAAAATTTCCACCTATGAGGGTGAGGTCCTTAAGAAAAGTGAGTTTGTATAAACCCCAGTTGAACAAAGCTTCACAGGCATTATGGTCATTGATCCACAGTGATGTTAAGTTAGGTGGAAAGCCTTCTTGAGGAAAGAATTTGATACTTGGACAGTGACCTATCTCCAATTCTTTGAGGGAGGTGAGGTTGTGCATGAAGTTTGGCAGGGCCTCTAGTTTCTCACTGCTCATGATGCAGAGTTCTTTCAGGTTGGAGGTAGGCAAACCTTCTTCCGGGAACGAAACAAAACTTGGACAACCAATAATTCTGATCTCCTCAGGTGCATGAGGCAATGTATGCCTTGAGGAAGGGATTTGAGGTTTTCACAGTTCCATATCTGAATGGACTCCAAGGAGGTGTTTCTATGCATACTCTTTGCTATTGACTCTAGCTTTGGACAAGATTGAATCTCAAGTTTCTTAACAGTTGTAGGTAAATGGCCTTCCTATGACAAGCATGTTAGCTCTGAATAATTCCAAATGAACAAAAGCTTGATAGCACCAGGTAACTCACCACTTGATGATAAGCAAGTGAGAGATGGACACCAGCCAATATATATATACTCAAGGAGAGAAATGTCCTCGCCATCTCTGTGGGAATTCTCCTCATGCATCATTCTTGTTGAAGAAGAACATTCTCCATTGTCCACTAAACACCGCAAGTTCTTACAATTTGATATCTCCAATGATTTCAAAGTGGGAGGCAGCTGGTCTCTTGTGACAAAGATTAGGGAATCACAGTTGCATATGTACAAGCGTTCAAGACAAGGGCTATGGAGCATCAGTGCTTCAGGTATAAATTTCATAACACTGCAATTTCTAATCTCAATTGCTCTAAGCATGAATGAAAAGTCATGTGGATGCTTTGCAAGGTAAACATCATTCCCCCACAAAGCTGTAATCACTTCTTGATCACAAGCGACAATTTTGAGTTCTTCTACTCTTCTGAACCCCTGCATAAACCACTCTATTGGACATGTGAATTCCAAGATTCTTGAAAGAGCCATGGAGTTTAATGAGCTGAATTCAGTTTCACTGTTAAGCACTATGCCTTTGCATGCTTCAATTTCTAGTTTGCAGAGCAGCGGAAAGCATGAAATAGGAAATATCAACTGTTCACATTCATTAATCAGTAGAGCTTCCAGAGAAGGAATATGATAAGGTAATGTGCCTAAAAGTTTGGGGCATCTCACAATAAAAAGCTCCTGCAAACAAGAAAAAGCATCAAGTTGCTCATCAACAGAGGGGAACCAATCTATCCATTTGTCCATATCCATAAAACAAGTCTCTCCTAAAGCAACCTTCACCATAGAACCCACCATCAATGCAGCATACTTCTTTCATTCCAATTACGCAAAGGTCTTTGAGTGCATGAAGGTTTCCAAGTGCTGGCAAAGATGTACAATTTGCACAGTTCTTCAACTTTAAGAACACTAGACTTTTAAGGGATGGATCTTTTATCCATTTTGGGAAATTAATAGCATTCACCACTAAGTTTTTTAAGAGCCGTGTGAGGTTGTAGCATATGAAGCACATCTTTGGCTCTTCCAATATGTGACATATCAGTTGCACAGCTACTCCATTTCAGTTTCAGCACATCAATGCCTATCTTCTTATTTAACATTGCCTCGCCTGCTTCCCGAGCATCAACCACATGCTCTAACCTGGACACAGAAAGTACTCCACGTAGATTTGACAACTTCATTAGTTCTCTGATGCCACTTTTGCCTAGAATGAAATTTGACAATGTTTGAAGATGTGTCAATTTGCCAATACCCTGTGGCATACCTGTTAAAGACTGGGCTCCAATGATATCAAGTTGGCGTAGGTTGATTAAATCCCCCATGTTTGATGGCAGGTTCTCAAGATTGAAACAACCTCTTAGTAATAATGTCTGCAGATTACAGAGATTACTTACTGATTCTGGCAACTTTCTGATGATAGTCTGTGAAAGGTTTAGGTACCGCAGATGCTTTGTTACGTAAAAAGTGTATGGAAATGCACGTGTCTTAATCAAGTAATAAAAAAGTGAGATAAAATATCGTCCCACAGAGACTATAGCTAATAAGTACCAAAATTGTTCGTATTCCAATTTTATCTAGATAATGGATAAGTGAATTATGGCAATAATTAAATGCAAAACTATTAAACAAAGAACAATCACTTATAAAATGAGTAAGAATATGGTGAGAAAGTATCTAGGATGTCGATTTCACCATAGCTAGTTCGGATCTTTATTCCTAATTCATTAATCAACAATAATCTCCTTAATTGCTAGCCAAAAGCCCTAAGTTATTTATTATCCTTTCCCAAGGTCAAATAAATATATTCCCAAACTATGAACCCACTATATTCCTATGTGAATTGCGAATAATCTAAGAATTCAATTCGTTCTATGGTTCTTATTAACGGCTACATAAGCCATGACGATATATTCCTATCCCTTATACAATTTATGCTTTTAATCCCTATGGTCCTCAATTACTACTAACTTTATAGTATAATTGTAATCACCAACTCATCTAAATTGATGGCCAATCAAATAGAAGCATTAAGTATGGAGATTAAAAAGTCAATTGAACAAATGGTCTTTTGATTAATTCGTTAGAAATTACAATCCGTCCTAAGCTAGGCTACATCTCCACCCTAGATGGTGGAATTAGTTCATAATGAATGCAGAAAATAACTTCACACACATATTAGACATTAGTTACAAGAGAGAAATGAAGAAATAAACTATTGGATGTGACGATTCGATGCCGAAAATATCGATCTTCAAGCTTCAATCCTCTTCTCCTCTTGCCTCTTCTCTCCAAAGTGTGGAACCCTAATTTAGACTTTAAGAGTCCTATTTATAGGTCCTAAGAAGTTTAGAAAGAAAAGGAATTAAAATAAAGTAAGAGTCCTAGTGAAATTAGGAAGTTCAGAAGTCAAATCCCAAGTTGACCGTCATGGGCTGCAGCCTTGGGTTTGGGCGCTGCAGCCTCTTAGTGTTTGCCTGATGGGCACCTGGTCTAGGGCGCTGCGGTGCCTAGTCTAGGGCCCTGCGGTGCCCTAGTTTCTGCTATGCCTTGTTGATTCCAGATGATAGGGCATTGCGGCGCTTGGTACAGGGCGCTATGGCGCCCAATTTTCACGTTCCAGGGTGTTGTGGCGCTGCAACGCCCTTCTTTCTAGACTTCTATTTCTGATTCCTGACCTTAGGGCACTGTGAAAAATAACTTCACACATATATTAGACATTAGTTACAAGAGAGAGATGAAGAAATAAACTATTGGATGTGACGATTCGATGCCGAAAATATCGATCTTCAAGCTTCAATCCTCTTCACCTATTTCCTCTTCTCTCTAAAGTGTGGAACCCTAATTTAGACTTTAAGAGTCCTATTTATAGGTCCTAGGAATTTTAGAAAGAAAAGGAATTAAAATAAAGTAAGAGTCCTAGTGAAATTAGGAAGTTCATAAGTCAAATCCCGAGTTGACCGTTGGGGGCTGCAGCCTTGGGTTTGAGCGCTATAGCCTCCTGGTGTTTGCCTGATGGGCGCTGCGGCGCTTGGTCTAGGGGGTTGCGGTGCCTTAGTTTTTGCTGTGCCTTGTTGATTCCAGATGATAGGGCGCTGCGGCACTTGGTACATAGTGCTATGGTGCTCAATTTTCATGTTCCAGGGCGTTGTAGTGCCTAGTATAGGGGGCTGTGGCACCCTTCTTTCTAGACTTCTGTCTCTGATTCCTGACCCTAGGGCACTGCGGCGCCCACTTTCCTGAAATCTTGGTAGTCATTGTGTTAGGGCGCCGTGAGTGGGGGCTGCGGTGCCTAAGTCTTTGCCTTCAATCCAAAATGCATGATTTTTCTCATTTCTTGCACCGTCTTGCATCTAAATTGATTTCAAGGTCTTCCAAAACAAAAACCTACAAAAGTAGATTTAAACTTATGAAAATGTTGTGAAAATTCCAACGCAAGTGTACGTTGTCGTTTGCAAGTTTATGTTATCCTTTCTCCCAATATTCAACACTTTTCCTCAAGATGGTTGTTGTGAAAATTCCAACGCAAGTGTACGTTGTCGTTTGCAAGTAATAAAATGAGATCAATTTATCGTTCCCACGAGGACTAATGTACCAACTACCGAAATAGGGTTAACCTTAACTTTATCTAATCAATCGATAAGAAGATATTTCAATGAAACAACTAAAAATAGAATGAAAACAATGTAAACCAGAAAAATAGCAAATTAAACCAGAAAAATTATAGATTCAGCAAGAGAGAAGCACCTAGGGTTCCGACTTCACCATAATTACTCCCAGCTTTCATTCCATATTCCATTAACTCCAATTTACCTTCCTATTTGCTAATCAAGATTCCCTAATTTATTCACTAGCCTCTCCCAAGGTCTAGTGTAAGTATCCCTTAATTACTAACCCTGTATATCCCTATACGACTTACAATAATTACGAATTCATTTAGTTTTGTGGATCTTTTTGACTGATTACATAAGCCATGGAGGTATATTCCTATCATCCCTGTAACTCATGGCATTTACCCCAAGGAACTTGACACACAACTCTCCTTCCGGTCTCATTGTGATTAACAATTCATCTAATTATTGGCCAGACAATCAGAAGCATTAAGAGAAGAGATAAACGCTCAAATTTAAAAGATAAATAATGAAATTAACTTCATATGAAACTACAGCTGGTCCTAATTAGGCTACATCGTACCCTAGATAAGAGAATTAGTTCATACTAGATGAAGAGAACAAGAAAGAATAAAATTGAGACATGATTTAAAGGTAAAAGAAGAAAAACTCTGGTTTGAAGGTCGAATTAGCCTTGCATCTCCTCCCTTCAATCCTTCCTTTGCCTCCTTTGTGCCTCCAAGAGTGTCTAAGAACGAACCCCCTTCTAAATCCCTAGTCTCCTATTTATATCCCTCACTCTAAAGCCCTAAAACCCAAGAGAAAATAAGCCATGTCTGCAAAATTAACTTCGAGCGCCGCACCTCTGAAGTTTGGGCGCCGCACCTCTGAGCTGCTGGAAGAAATCTGGTTCTTGGCATTTTCGGGCGCCGCACCTCTGTATTTTGAGGGGTGCGGCGCTGAGCTACTGTCCCAAAATCTGTATTTTTTCGCATGCGGGGGGTGCGGCGCTACTGTTCAAGGGGTGCACCCCTGAGCTGTTGGAAAATCTGGTTCTTGGCATTTTCGGGCGCCACACCTCTGTATTTTGAGGGGTGCGGCGCTGGGCTGCTGCCAGATTCTCCCTTCTGATGCTTCTGAGCATCCAAGCTTTGGTTTATGTCCTCAAACTCCTCAAAAATCCTTGTTTCTTTGCTCAAGTCCATAGGATCTGCAATTTGACATAAAAATCTCATTAAATAGCCATTTGATCTCCAAAACTTCTCAATTATTTAAGCTAGGACACCTAAAAAGTGAGTGTNAAACTTCTCAATTATTTAAGCTAGGACACCTAAAAAGTGAGTGTAAAATTCACTCAACACATTTCTCCACCTTGTCTCTTAAATCAAAAAAGTTCAATCAAGTGCTGCTCTCCCTCTTATGGTTTATCCTTCACAGAACCCCATTAAGTCCAAGCAATGCTTGAACTTAGTATGAGGCAATGACTTTGTGAATACATCAGCTGGATTTTCTTCAAATGCTACCTTCTCCACCAGAACCTCCTGAGTCTCAATCACATCTTGAATAAAATGGAGTCTAACATCAATATGTTTTGACCTCTCATGATGAACTTGTTGTTTTGAGAGCTGCATGACACTTTGACTATCACAGTACACTGAGATACTATCTTGAATGATATCAAGTTCACCAATCATGCCTCTGAGCCACAGAGCTTCCTTAACACCGTCTGCTAGGACTATATACTCAGCTTGAGTTGTAGACAAGGCTATCACATACTAAAGCATAGACCTCCAACTGACAGCAGTGCCAAACAATGTAAATACATATCCTGATAAGGACTTCCTTGTATCAACATTTCCTGCATAATCTGAATCTACATATCCCTTGATTGCTTCTTCATCTTGGAGTCCCCTCTTGAACTTCAAACCAGAAGCCAAAGAGCCATTCAAGTATCTTAGTACCCACTTTAGAGCTTTCCAATGTGTTGGTCCTGGATCTGCCATGAATCTACTAACAACACTCACAACATGAGCCAAATCTAGTCTACTACACACCATGTCATACATAATGCTTCCAACTCCACTTGCATTTAGGATTGCCACCATTCTAACCCTTTCTTCATATGTGCTAGGTGCTTGTTGGACAGAAAGTTCATAGTGTTGCCCCAAAGGAGTTGAAATTGGTTTAGACATATGCATTCTAAACCTCTCAACTACTCTTTTCATGTAGCCTTGTTGTGATAGGAGTAATTCCCCTTTTGATCTGTCCCTAATGATGTCCATTCCCAGAATCTTCTTCACAGCTCTAAAGCTCCTTCATCTCAAACTCAGAATTCAACTTTGTTTTGAGTTTATCAATCTTTGCTTTACTTGAACTGGCTATTAAAATGTCATCTATATATAATAGAAAGTACAGAGGTGATTTATCATTTTGTCTCAAAATATAAACACAATTGTCATAACTACTCCTCTGGAAATTCATTTTCATTAGAAAGTCATCAAATCTTTTATACCACTACCTTGGACTTTGCTTCAAACCATATAATGACTTCTTTAGCAAACATATTCTTGTCTTCAATAAAGCCTTCAGGTTACTCCATGTATATGGTTTCCTCTAGATCACCATGAAGGAATGTTGTTTTAACATCTAGTTGCTCTAGTTCAAGGTCAATCTGATTCACTAAAGACAATAGGATTCTAATCGAACAATGCTTTACAACCGGTGAAAAAATTTCATTGAAATCAACTCCTTCAACTTGTGTAAATCCCTTGGCCACAAGTCTTGCTTTAAATCTGGCTTTCTTAACTCCCTGAATACCTTCCTTTCTTTTGAAGATCCATTTACAGCCCATTACCCTTTGATTTTTAGGTAGATTAACCAGAACCCAAGTCTTGTTCTTATTCAGTGACTTCATTTCCTCTTTCTTTGTTGCTAACCAGTTGTGACTGTCTCTCCCCTTGAGTGCTTCTTTGAAATTTGTAGGCTCAGGGTCTTGAATTTCTTTAGCAACATTCAGAGCATAACAAATGAGATCAGCATAGCCAAATCTCTTAGGTGGTATGATTCTTCTCCTTGCTCTATCTTTGACCAAGCAATACTCATTCTAAACTGGTTCAAGAAGTTGTTCAACTCCAGCTTCCTCTTCAGTTTGAATCATCTATTCATTAACATGGTGAGTTGGTAACTCCACCTCAATTTGAGTACTTTCTTGCTCAAATTTCTTGCTGATGGTTTCTCCTTGGTCTTTGTCCAACATAGCCATTCTAGTTTCATCAAAGGTTACATCCCAGCTCACTATGCACTTAGGCTCACTCGGTTTCATCATCCTTAGCTTGTATCCCTTGACTCCAATAGGGTATCCTATGAATGCACACCTGATTGCTCTAGCACCAAGCTTGTCTTGCTTGACATGTGCAAAAGCCAAAGCACCAAACACCCTCAAATGAGAGTAATCTGCAAGTCTCCCATTCCACAGCTCCATAGGTGTTTTAAAACCTATAGCAAAAGATGGACATCTGTTGATCAAATGTATAGCAATAGTAGCAGCTTCACCCCATAAGCTTTTAGGTAGTCCTGCACTTAACAACATGCATCTGACACGTTCCAGGATAATTTTGTTCATCCTTTCTGCCAAGCCATCCTACTGAGGAGTTCTTGCAACAGTTTTGTGCCTTTGAATTTCTTTCTTCCTAGAAAACTCATTAAACTACTCTAAAAGAAACTCCATATCATTGTCAGTCCTTAAAGTTTTAAGTTTAGTTCCTATTTGATTCTCTATTAGTGTGTGTCATTTCTTGAATTTTTCTGAAGTTGTACAGCTCCCTTTTACATGGTTCTTATCTCATTAGAACCGTAAGATGTGTAGATTCATTGTGTGAAATTTTTAGATTTTTTTTAAAATGTTTAGTTTACTACCATTTCAAGCTTGAACATAGCTGTTTAATGTTACACTGACACTGATGCCCTATCCCTGGCAGTGTTCGGTGTTTCATTTGTTTCTGAAGTTGTACAGCTCCATTTTACGTGGTTCTTATCTCATTAGAACCGTAAGATGTTTAGCTTCAATGTGTGAAATTTTTAGATTTTTTGAATTTGTAGTTTACTGCCAGTTCGAGTTTGAACATAGTTGTTTAATGTTACACTAACACTGATGCCTATCCCTGGCAGTGTTCGGTGTTTCATTTGTTTCTGAAGTTGTACAGCTCCATTTTACGTGGTTCTCATCTCATTAGAACCATAAGATGTGTAGCTTCAATTTGTGAAATTTTTAGATTTTTTGCATGTGTACTTTACTGCCAGTTCGAGTTTGAACATAGCTGCATAATGTTACATTGACACTGATGCCCTATCCCTGGCAGTGTTCGGTGTTTCATTTTTTTTCTGAAGTTGTACAGCTCCATTTTACTTGTTTCTTATCTCATTAGAACAGTAAGATGTGTAGCTTCAATGAGTGAAATTTTTAGATTTTTTTCATTTACCAATTCGAGTTTGAATTTAGCTGCTCAAGGTTGCACTGACACTGATGCCTTATCTCTGGCAGTGTTCAGTCTTTCATTTTTTTTCTGCAGTTGTACAAATCCAAATTAAGTAATGTTGATTTTATTAAAACCGTAGGACATGTGTATATAATTTTTAGAATTTTTGCATGTCTATTTCACTCTAAGTTTTGGCTCTAGTTCACTCTCAGTTTTGTCTCTTAAGAACCATAAGTCTTTCAGTCTTGCCTACTTTATGTTTTGTATATATGAGCATCCTCGAACATAATTCATAGTAATTATTAGTACAAGCAAATTGGAAGGCCCAACCGGAATATATCCAAATGCAAGCGTGGAGCAAGAACGCTGTTTTATTTATCTTTTATTTATTTTTTTTTGGATGTAATTTAAAATTTCTCAATACTTAGATTTTGAGACAAGTTTTGTAATATTTAAAGTCATGTATTTGCATTGCATGTAAAAATATACCTGTGTCGCGTAGTATCCGCATGCCCCTTCACTTATCATGGGAGGATAAGGTGAGTCAGTCCTATATGGAATGCCTTTCTCTATCCAATCTANCCTTTCTCTATCCGATCTAGGTGAAGGTAGCGCCACCCTAGACGGTCACTTCATGCGATGAAGGGGTGGAAAGATTTGGGTCTTGGTAGATAATTCATGCATTACACGTTTAAATTCTGGGTTCTTATTTTTGTCAGATATTCTTATAATCAATTTATTATTCTGGGGTAAATAAAATATACATATTTGGCCATATTCTATTTGCACAACTAATTTAGGGTAATCGTCTTTAGACAGATGCTGTGGGGTGTCTAACACCTTCCCCATGCATAAACAGACTCCCGAACCCTCTTTGGTTCGTAGACCGATTTTTCTTTTATTTAATAAATAAAAAAAAGGTTTTCCAATTGTTCCCTATTTTCTTAATACAATTGGTGGCGACTCCAGAGTTTTCATTTCGAAAATTTAAATATCTTTTTATTTCGCCATCCGCGTCGTAGTGACCTTCGGGTACATTTTGACAGTATATAATTATTTTCTTCTCTTATATGATACAAAGCCGATTGCAACTCTATCATATTTTGCCTTGGCATGTGTATCACCAAACATCATGGGGCACAAATGTTTCTGATCATTGCCAACTCGTACAAAATTTTAGACTGAACTTCTCTATGTTTTCATTCCATCAACATTATACTATGTACTTGGGGGAATCGTGCAACATTGGGTTTAACGGATACCAAAATTCACTATCTAACATCCAGTGACGCCCACACATTCGAAAAATGTCTCCGAATATATATTGTAACACCATTTTGACAACTTGTTAACCATCATTTTTATAACAACACTTAAATCATAAACATTCATATGAATGTTAGATAAAGAACGGGAAACAAAGAGAGATAAAATGATGCAATGATATAGAAAAAGGGACAAATCATGCATGAATATTTTACTTTCAGTTAGCCAATAGATACAACATGAATAAGAAGCAATAGAAACTCCTGATCATGGTTGATCTTGTTTTCTGTTTAGACAGCTCTGGCTATTAGGCCCTTCCATGCGACACAGCCTGTATCTTAGTGCGCTCCTTAAACCTTTGCCCCAATCCATTTCATTGTGTATACAAGTTAATTTAGGCCGTCTTTTTGCTCGGAGCTTTGTAGGATTAAGGATGACCATTAGTCCGTCTACAGTTGGCCAACACTCTTCTTCATTAATTGGGCTAAACTGCCTACCATAAGCATGAAATAAGTGTTAAGTAGAATATACATAACTACATACATCTACTCTAATAGAGGCACAAGAAGAAATCACATGCTAACACAGAATATGGAGTGCTTGAAACTTACCACATCTGCATTTTCTCTTATTTAGATTCAGATGAAAAATTTGCCCACTCGCCCTTTTAGCATAATCGAATGTCTCCTTTACTTCAAAAGATCTTGTATCCCTATCAAATAGTATTGGCTTGTGTGAAGAGGAATGATGGGCGTTCTCATGCATTTCTTATCAGTATCATCTATCCATATTTATCTACTCGCTAACCTTGCCCGAGCTATTTATCGTCTCTCAATGAAAATAGGGTTCATTTTGTAATATATGACTCTAACAAGGATAGTGATAAGCATGTTGGAAACCCCCTTTAATATGTCATCATTAG
Source organism: Cercis canadensis (assembly GCA_003255065.1). Lineage (NCBI taxonomy): Eukaryota > Viridiplantae > Streptophyta > Magnoliopsida > Fabales > Fabaceae > Cercis > Cercis canadensis. The sequence continues at coordinate 192,605 of QAOA01006485.1, read as the reverse complement.
GTCATACTATCTATCCTGAGGGTCTCCTTGTTGCATCTATTTCGTTGGGTCAATATCATTTATATACATTCATAAACAATTATCGGGGCAGTCGATTTGTATGTCTGTCATTAATTCCTTGAATTTGACAGACTCAAACTGGACATCTATAAAAGATGTTTCAAAAATATTTATTTTATGCAAATACTAAAAATAATATCAAATTGCTTAGTTAGACTCATATTCTTACTAACTCTATAGATTTGGTGCTTCATAGAGACATTCTTAAAGGCATTGTTCCAATTGCTCATCACATGACGCAAACAGAAAAAATGATGCACTAATGGTGGACCATTTGTCTTCAATGGATGAGATGATGCTAATATGGCAGTCTAAAATTATTTCTAGATTTTTCATGTCCCTAGTGACTTGCTGTCTCATAAGTATCAAAAACCATGACCAAGCATCTTTGGATTTTACCTTCCACGACGGCATAAACTAAAGGCAATGGTGACTGAGAGCCACCTTGTGTAATGGCAATGAGGAGGGACCCACTGTACTTCTCGTATAGGAAAGTCCTATCAATTTGGACTACTATCTTGCAGAACTTAATGTGGCAATGCATGACTTAAATGCCCAGAAGACACGTCAAAATATCTTCAATGTATGATCATTTGGTGGTTTTCCATTCCATTAATCATCTAGGCACCATTCAACGACAATTCCAAGTGCGTGTTTTTCAAGTGAAGCCATCCATTTGGGTAGCAAATTGTAACTCTCATTCCAATCACCATATACTGTAGCAGTTGCTCTTTCCTTTACAAGTCATGCTTTCCTGTATGATATTTGATAAAAAAAAAAAAAAAAAAGTGCTCTTTATATGCTCTTTTATCAGCTTTATAAACACACCGGCATTTTCCTGAACTATTCTAGTAATGATTGCTACAATTACCTTAATATCTAGTTTGTTATGATCTTGTGTTAAGATTGCATTTGTGCAAGTGTAAGGCCCATTGTACTTTCTTATCTCTCAAGTCTTGCTTTTGCTTTATCAACATGCCTAAAGTTTCCAATTGTATACATCAACATTGTTTGAACATATCAAACTCAATTTGTTAAGTTTGAACTCCTTCACATGGAAATGTTGGTGCACATGAAGTGAGTATTGCTTTATAGCTAATTGAAAATATTATTTGCTTTCGAACTTCTGACCAATTTGTAGCTCATCACCTCTCTGTCATTGGTTGCTCCTCGTTACTTATTTAGCATCCTCATCTGTCTGCATTACCTCCTAATTAATGTATCTATAATGCGGTAGGATCGCCTCCTATATTGGTTCCTGGCTCAGCGGCTCCACATTAAGGTCTATCAAGTCTTTCCTTTCCTTATCACCATTTGATTCTCCAATGTCTAGGTTGTAATCATGATCTTCATCATCACTGTTGTCAATTAAAGGATCAATAGGTGAATTGCCACGACTTATGTTTTTCCGTTCACCTCTACGTTCGCTACATCCAGCTTCATGTTCTTCAATGCCACCACTGTGAACATAGCCACAGGTCACTACTTTCATACCCATAGCCTCCTTCTAATATATGCGTTTAACTAGAAGTAGCCAAACTATATTGAAATCCATGTGAACTAACCTTTCATAACAAGGTTCGACTTCTATCCCTAGTTGACTGTATGGAGGATAGGAACAAGGGAATGAATTTGGGCCACATTTTTCAACAGCTTCAGGTTGACCTCCATCTCCACCAACCTCCGATTCATAACAAGGCTTGACTTTTATCCCCAGTTGACTGTATGAAGGATAGGAACAAGGGAATAAACTTGGCCACATTCTTTAATAGCTTCAGGTTGACTTCCATCTCCACCAACATTCATAGTCTTAATGTCTACATATATCTCAATTGGATCCAAAGTAGGATGTTGAACATTATTCTCAAACATTATCTGAACATCTTCATCAGATCCTAATTCAAATGCATGATAAAACAATAGATTAACTGAAATTGGGAATCTATAAGTTATCTTTTCAACCACTTCATGTGCTTGAAGTTTCATTTTAGTGTGGATATGGAATTTTAATCTATCCAATCGACATGTTTTTTTCAAGTTCAACCCATAAATTGTCAGCCCCTCACACATTACACCTTGGGACCCATTGTACATACGACCATTATGATTTATTAATATATGCATTTTCTTCTTAAAATATTTTTTTAATCACTATTAGTTTATAAAACATTATCACATTTTTATAGCAATTAATTTTTCATCAATACTCATACATAATTATAACTTTAAGCACAAATTACTACAATTATCAATAAATAAGTAAAAATATTAATAACATATTTATTTCTAATAATACTATAACATAAAATATGTATTAAACTACTATACATAATCTAATACAAGATAATTAAATAAAAGTACATTCAGAAGCTCAAGCTTTGCAATGCAATACTTTCACACTGAGAATTCGCTCACAGAGGAGACTTGTATTTATAGAGTCGTTCAGGCTTTAGCAGTGTACCTTCACATGTTTCATTATGCAGCGTTAATAGTTTCAAAACGCTATTCCTCTATCAGAGTTTTACCTCAGGAAGAGTTATTTGAGCACGGTTGAGCAGTGAACACACTGCGGAGTACCATGTAAAGCGTGTTCTAACTGTTTAGTTAGAAGATGCTTTACAAGATAAAGAGTGACACATTATGCTCTAAAGGATGTTCAAATTAAACACACTTTATAGGCTACAATGTGTTCAATTTTTAAAAGAATCATAGCAGTTTTTTTAAACAGTGAACACATGATTGGTAAATAGTTTAGAAACTACCTCTTTTACGTAAATAGTTTGTAAATGTGTATTATTTTTGTCAATTGGCCCCCAAATTGATTAAGTTCATATCACTAGTTTAACTCCTTGACCCATTATTAACTTTAACTCAAAGCTCTTCATTAACACTAAATTAACCTTAACACACTAGTTTAACTTGATGTGACCATTTATGTTAAGGTATGAGGTTTAGAGAAATTAAAATTTAAACCTCAACCTACTAGAATCTTCTCATCCAATTAAAACTTTAACCTCAACTAACGAGATTAATATCTTAATTTCATTAGTAGATTTATATTCATAGCCACCAAACATAATATCTTCATCTCCCTATGTTGGACTATGAGGTTTAGAGAAGTTTCAAATCCTCATTATATTAATATCTTAATCTCATTTTTAACATTACCCTTTGTATCACTTCATATATATCAGTCATAAGAAATTTCAATTTCTTACTAGATTAATATCTTAATCTCATTAATAACCGTAGCACATGCATCACTTCATATCTATTCATTGCCACTAAATATAATATCTATATCTCATTATTCTTAATCTGACTATATTAATATGTTAATCTCACTTTTTATATATGAATATATTAATTTCCTTATTAATCTTTACCATTGCATCACTTCATATTTAGTCGTTACCATTAAATGTAATATCTTAATCTCATTATGTTAAGCTGAGATTTAGAGAACTTTCAATTCCTCACTTGTTAATTAATATCTTAATCTCATTATTAATTTTATCCCGTGTATCATTTCATAGCATTACTTGTTACATCTCTCAACATATACAGAAATACAACTTTCTATCTATCTGTTGATAAATGTAAATATTTATAGACTAACTAATAATTGTAGAGCCTAATTTCTACAGACAAGTAAATGAGATTATATTATGGGGTCAGAAGCTCAAATTAATCTTAAAAACTAAGCCCACCATGAGCCAATCTCCTTCTAGCCCAAAACAAAAATTGGGGTAATTTTAAAATTTTCACAACTTCATAGGTTAAAATTATATATATATATTATAATTTTAGAGTAAAACTCTTTTTAAGTCCTTGAAAAATGTAACTATAGACAAATTTGTCCTCCAAAAATTTTCAATGACAAATTAGTCCTTGAATTGTTATTCTGTTTGACAAATTAGTTATCTGGTACTTTAATGAGAAAAGTTCTGGACCTTTATAGACCCATTTCTTAAATTTTTTTCACTGATCTTGCCTAGCTATATTTAAGCCATTATTTTCTCAATCAAGTCCTCATTTTCTTTTCACTGATTTTTCCTATTAGAGGACTAATTTGTCAGCGAAATAATAATTCGAGGATCAATTTATCACTGAAAATTTTTGAAGGACGAATTTGTCAGTGACTGCATTTTTCAATGACTAAAAATGGGTTTTACTCTTAATTTTATGTAACAAGTTGCCAAGGTCATCATCAACACCGCACATTTCATTCCCATTCCATTAAACGGTCCAAGTTGTGCCATGGGTTTAGGGTATCGATACCTGAATTTTTACTTAAGTACGGAAAGGGGTCCCCCAATTAATTGATGATGAATTAGTCAATTGATAGGCTCGAAAAATTGAACTGCCTACACCCTAGCCAATTACAAGGAGACTAGTATTAAACTCAACACTCTTATACCTAAATTTCCAAGATTTAGCTAAGAGATCACACTTTTAACTAGATTTGAATCTAGTCACATTACATAATTTATATTTAAATTAAATGCATAGTTTAAACTTCTACAACATGAGTTATGTGACTAGATTTAAATTCCTTTTAACTAATACATTCAAATAAGTTGTATCCCTTTCTGAAAATGCAAAAGCTCCAAACTGTGCAGAGGCTAACTGTGGCATCTGAAAATATGAGCTTCTAGCACTGCATCTTCTCTATTAATCAGCTCAAAGATGCAAACATCTCCAGCTTTCAAGTTATTTTCCCTAGAAAATGTGCGCCAACCAGCAGATAACTTGGTTGATGATACGGGACCACAGATCAACTTTGCATGCCATGATCTTTCACCCACCTTTATCAACACATTCTTCTCCCTTTCTGTAGTAGATTTTATGTGGAAGGCTCTTGGTATATGCTGCATAATATAGTAATTTCATCACAATCAGAACAGAACCTGGTGGGTCATTAGTATAATACTAGCACACTAACGTAAAAGATTTTTAACAACACTTGGAAAATGTTGTTTTAGATTTTTTGCTAGACTGTTCATGTGTTGTTTAAGCCTTAATTGGTGGTTAAAGAGTTTTTTTGACATTTAAAAGTGTTGTGATACATGACAAAATGTTACCATATACACTTTTTACCAACATTTTTCATTCAACAAAAAGATGACAAAAGATTAATTATAGTAGCTAAAGAAGCTAAATACATGGTCTTGCATGTTTTGAATGGAAAGCTCACCAAGGGACCTCTGGAGACGTATGATGATGGCTGCATGGTTAGCATGAAAAAGGGATTTTTTGATCTGAAAGTACTGGCTCTCTTCAAAGCTTCAGTCTTTGCGGTAGCAGTTAATGGTTGTATCCCTGTTTTCTGCTCAGAATTTGGGCACTTCTTTTGGGTAAAAATGCTTTTTCCCTTGTCTACTGTGAAAATTTAGATAAGTATCAGAGAAACATGGTATATTTGGAACTTTTTACCAAGAAAATGGCAATCGTTTTTATAATTTGAAAAGCAAATAGATATATTGAAAAATACCTTCCAATTCTTTCTTGGTGGATTTCACATATGCATTGCTCCCTTGAGATTGTCTACTTTCATTTTGAACATGAAAATGTACACTTTTCAGATTGGACCTTCGTTCAAAATCTCCATTTGTGCCGACTCTTAATTTCTTTTGAGGACGAGGTGACGACAATGGTGATTTCAGTTTAGCCTTCAAATCTGGAGGTTTTTCATTCAAGATTTCAACCGAGTCATCACTGAACTGATCATCAAGGTTGAGCTTTTCATCATAAGGAACATGAGAAGGATACTCTATTTGTAGGGTAGTCTTGTCAAATAAGAGTACATCAAAACGGGAAGTTTCTTCATACTTGAACATCACTAAATGTCCTTTTTCTAGAGAGTAATACCTAACAAATTCTTTCCAACCATTTTGAAACCAAATATCACCATCACTCTTTGTCCAAAATATTTTCCATTCAGTACCATCTGGAGGCTTCAAAAGCACTGGATTTGACAGATTAAACCCATATTTGCTGGTAAATTTTCTTGGAATCCTCTGAGAAGAACCTGTTGTTAGTATGCAATATAATAACACTAGTACTGATAATCATAGTTAGTCCATTTCACTAGCAAAAGCATTGTGTTTGATCATCAATACAGACAGGTGCTTTACTCTTTCTAATTCTTCAAACTTGCTTCCAAAGTTAAGAGGCTGTTATGCTTTCATACACTAACCATGTAAGTTGTAACCTAAAACATACTAGGCCACATTATGTTAGCAGATCATGGGTGATTGACAAGAAGAAAAAAGACCCTAAGAGCTAGAGGTCCATGTATTTGATACAATAAACAAATAATGGATGAAAAAGATATAAACTGGAATGCTTACGAGCAATTGGAGACAACGTTCGAGAAGAATCCTGAAGAAATATATTTCATTTTGCTGGTAATGAAGAGAAGCCATGGATGGGGTTTGAAGCTGGTGCTTTGTCATTTGTACACTAATATGCCTGCATTTTGAAGCTACCAAGTATAAAAAAAAAAAAATAAGGGGTGCTCAGGGGGTGTAGCATAGCACCCCCTAAATGTTTGTCAGATATTATCCATCAATGTAAGTAAGTCAATTGCAAGGCTCGAGAAAGTCAATCTATTGATTAGCGATATCATTCATTGACATCTCATAGATTCTGCCTTTCTAAATTCTTATTATTGTCTTCTTGTAGGGTAGGCAGTTAACTATTTAAGGATGGTTCATTTAGTTTAAATAATATTATACCAAAACTTTTATTTTTATTCTTATTGTAGAAAATGACCAAAAACGTCAATTTGAGTATTTTAATTCTTATAATTAAATATGGAATGATTACTGATTAGTTGTTTGTAAGTTAATTATTAAATACGATAATTATGAATTGTTTATTTTTTTTTCTCGAAATAACTCAACAACATTTGCCTCCTAGTTGTCATTTTGGCCTTAAAAACATGTTTTCGTCTCAGATTAATCATGGGTTTTTTATTTAAATGTGATTTATTTTTGGAGGAAAACTCAATTAAACTGAGCCAAGAGAGCTCAGAGGAAACTCTAATGGTGGTTCAGCTTCTGCACACCAAAGGTAGAAGAAGATCAAATAAATGGCTAGAGAAAGACCTATGCGCGTGGATATACTCCCTGTACATTTTTCCACACTTTTTTTAACATAATCCTCTCACTCCCTCATATTTAATTTTTGATGGTGCAATTTTAATTTTTCAGGTGCATTGAGTTTTTATTCTATATTTTTTTTGGTCACTGTACTGCTATTCTGCCCAACAAGTATACAATTTTTTTCAAATTGGTTTGTCTATCAGTTGAATAACTAATTAACTTAAATTGACGTAAAATTGCTTCAAATTATACTTTTCATTCATCAATTTCCTATTAATCAAGTTCAATTGAAAAAGGATTTTATGAAATTGAATTGAAGATTTTCAATTTTAAACTAATTCTATGAAATTAAATATTTCACTTAAACGCCACTAATTAATCTCAATTCCAAAATACTCAATTCCTTTTCGTGATCTCAACCATAGAATCTTTTTTATTTGATCTTAATTAGTGAAAAATCCATAATGGAAAAGGGGAGTTCCAATCAATCCCAATTCCTTCTCTTGGGATTATGCACAAACCCAAAAAGCCCAAATCAAAAGAGAATATAATACTTTTCAATTGATCTTCATTATTAACAAACTCATGATGAAAAGAGAAGTTTCATCATCATGCACAAACCGAAAATGCTTAAACTCTTGCTATGATTTATTTATTCAAGTCTGATAAGGTATTTTATCCCCTTCATTTTATTTTCTTAGAAGGAAGAACATGATGATGTTTCGCTTTCTTCTGATGGTTTTCCTACTCTCTTCTCTCTTCCATATACTGATTCATGCACTCTTCCAAACATTGCTTGAAATGAGTTTGGAAGGGAGCAGTCCCATAGGATGTTCTTTTATTTGCGAACCTTCTGCATTTTTTCTTACAAGTCTCTTGGGCTTCGGCATGTCTTGGGTCATTGGCTGGCAACAAAGCAGCCAGCATCCCCATAACCAATACCATCATCAACACAGCTACACTGATCTTCCACACATTATTTGCAGCCATCACTACTACTTCTTCCACACTTAACTTCTATGAAAATATCAATTAATCAGGTGAGATGTATATAAACATGGCAAGCAAAGAAAGAAACTGACTTTTGAAAATTTAGGGTTTTGATTTCACGAATTGTTAGCCTTTTCGGAATTCTTAATTATGATTTCCTTGTGGCCCTTCCTTAACATGAAACAAGCAACTGTAAGAAACTTGTTATATATATATATATATATATATATATATATATATTCAAGTGACCTCTGGATATTTTATCCAATAATTGATATGTAACTTAAATTTTTTTTATAGGGTAATTAAATTAGTAATAAATAAAAAATTAATAAGAAGAAAAGTTCGTTAGTCATTTTTAAATTTACTCGTTCATAATGTTAGAGATAAAATCAGTCCTAGGTTTTCACCCATATCAAAGTCTCTTTAACTAAACGGTTAGAAGATCGAATCATTCCGTCCCCATTTTCTCAATTAAATTAAAATTTTAGAACATAATATAAATGGACATGTGTTTTGTCTACGCTTCGAGTCCAATGGACTTTCGCGTGCCGAGATATATTAGATATAAAATTATTCTTAGACTTTCACTTAAAAGCTCAAGCATTTGAGTTGAATCAGTTCTTAACAAATTATACAAATGCGTTGCAGGTATGCTTTGATATATAATTATTTTATAAATTTATCATGTTTTTATATATTATAAAATCAAAAGGAAGAGTAAATATTGAAGAGGGATATTTTTGGCAATCAAAAGATTTTGCTATCCATAAATTACAAATGTGATTTATTTTTGATCTGATAATAAAAATTAAACATGAATAATGCATAAAAATAACATATTCATGGAGAGGGAGATAAAAAAGAAAAAGAATAGAAAGGAGTTTAAATTAAGAGAAAGAATTTGAAAATGGTATAAATTGTAACAAATAATTGTAACTAAAATGGGTAACTTTTTTTTTGCCTAATACACACTTATGCATTTTTATCAATAAATGCTAAACAATACAACATTTTAAATAAAAAAGCCAAAACTCAAAACCGCGTTTTGTGTAAAAAAACGCCAAAATAAATTGTCAAAAACGCTAAAATCCTTTTACCCACTTTTGACTGGCCTTGGAAAAGTTAAAAAACGCATATGCATTTTCTTAAGAAAACGTGGTGCGTTTTCTATAGAAACTTATGTGGGTATGCACTCTTGGTTTGCACTAAATCCTGTCTTCCCTGCTATTGTTGAAGTCAAAGGCATTCACCAGTTTGACTGGTTGACTAGAGAAAATGTTCCAGTACTTGAAGCTGTAGAAAATCAAAATGGGATCAGGAATTACTATCATGGGAATCATATTGCGGGAGCCATTCTTAGTGACACAACTCCACGAACATTTGCTCAAAATTGCAACCTAGAAGTCCAAAGTACATATCTTTACTCAACCATCTTCGTATATACATACCAGAGGTAAGTGAGATGTAACTACAACCGCACTTACTGTCTTTGGATTCTATTCTCTCTCTCTCTCACACATACACACAAAATAATGGAATGACAAGAAAACAATTATGGATCTTCATGCTGAAAGAATTTCATCCCCTTTTCTAGGCACTGCTCTTTCTATCACTAGGATAGTTAGGTTGCTTAAAGCCTCTCTTCATTCCTTCTATCTTCTCTATTGAATATTGTTGAAAGATGTCAACGTGCAATTAACACAAAAAATATGAATAATGGATATTATTAGCTTTGGTGAAGGATTTATCTTCTATGTGGATACAACTAAAATGAATGAAAGTTTGACCTTAGAACATGACTGGTGTAACATGTCACTGCAAACTAAATATATCCTGTAAATTGTGAATTGTAAACTTGTGAAGTAGTATAAATGGCCTATGGGTACTGAATATCCTTGAAATTCTCAGAAGTTACTGTAATTGAAGATAATATGAAAACCATCCTCTAAAAGATAAGTAATTTCATAACATCCTTTCTGTTTAAATGTTTGCCCACTTTGCATAGATTGATTGATGTGTAATAAGTGGGCTTAATTGATAGAGATTAAAGGAAGAACAGTTGTTTCTATGGTGCAATGGTTGGAGGGATCTGAGTCTCCCTGTTCTTATTGCTTCTGCAAGTAGATAATTGTAACTTCGAAGCTTTTACACTGCTTTCATTGGAACTTACGGAATAAAGTTACTTGCATCTGTAACATTGCCAACTTTTATACTGGAACATTTAATTTTCAAGTAAATTTTCTTACTTATCTTTCATACATCATTTAAAAAAAGAAAATTATTGGGTTTATTCAAAATTTATATTCTGATTATGTCAGTTTTATCTGTGCCGAACAACTTTTCCTAATCCTTGACAAGGTGGTCTTTCTAGATGATGATGTCGTGATTCAGCGTGAATTGTCTCCACTTTGGGAAATTGAACTAGAAGGTAAAGTGAATAGGGCCGTGGAAACTTGCAGAGGTCAAGATGAGTGGGTAATGTCCAAGCGTGACAATATATGTGGTTATACAGCGGCTCGGGTAATTGGATAATTGGATTGAATGTTAGATAAAACCCATACCTTTATCCGAATCCAATTAAAATTAAATATACCCTTATCCACAGAATCTAATTAAACTAATGAAAATTACAGAACTCTACAGAAAAACGCACATATGTTTATGCGTTTTCTAGAGGAAAACACATATGCGTCTTTTGCCTTTCCCAATGCCAGTCAAAGTGCTAAAAAAATTCATATCTGCGGTTTCAGAGTTTTTTACAAAAAGGTTTGGCATTTTTTTTTTTGTTGTAGAAAACACATTTNTTTTTTTTTGTAGAAAACGCATTTTATATATCTGCATTTTTTTTTTAAAACGCTTAAATATTTTAGTATTTTGTGATAAAAATGCATTAACATGTATTAGGGATAAAAACTAACCCATTTTAGTAAATACTTTTAAAATTAACTTAAATTCATAATTACTTAATTAAAGTGCATTATATCCATTAATTTGCCAAATTACCGACGTGTTGACCTTAGATTATATAATGTTTTGTTTTACCAAAACTTCTATTTTTCTTGTAGAAAATGATCAAAAACGTCAACTTGTGTATTTTAACTCTTCTTATAATCAAAATTTAAATATGGAATGATTAGTTGTTTGTAAATTAGTTATTAAATACGTTAGTTGTGAATTTTTTTTTAAAGTCATAGGCATTATATATGTACAAGAAGTAACCATCTAGTGGGACATTCAAAGATGTGCAGTAGTAACATTGACTATGATTATATTTATTTTATTATTTTGTTAGTTTACGTGAATAATTATCTTTTTCATAATTTTAATTTCACATGTTTTTAGTCCAAACTAAAATATTCAATATTGAACTTTTAGGATCTCCATTTTTCTATATTCTAAATTAAAAAATTAATTTTATTTATATTCGGACTATAGTAGTTACATTTTTAATAAGGGATATTTATATCTCTTATGATTAATTTCCTTTCATATATATATATATATATATATATATATATATATTTGGTATTTTTTGCTACAACTCTAGATTAGAACATAGAATCTATAAACCTTAAAAATCACCTCAGTATCACTCAACTAATACAACAAACTATTTGGTCAATTTCCTTCTATATTAATTTCATAAAACTATCAAAATACAAAATGAGAATAACCATTTAATTTCAAATCATTTTATTCCCATTCCTATTCCAATGTGATTCCCTAATCAACGTTCATTGAGTGTATAAAATGAGCAGTAAGAAAGGAGAGATAAGTGTTTTAAAAACCGGACCAAACCGGGCGGTTCGATCGGTTCAACCGGTGCTCGGTTTGAATTCTAGTTCGGTTCAAGTGGATAAACCACTTGAGCGGTTAAACCGATGAAAACTGTACTGAATCGGTCAAAATCAGTGAACCGGACCAGTTTTACAAAACCGGACAGTTCACTATTTTTTTTTTTTCAAAATTGCATCATTTTAAAGGAATTTTGAAAATACTCCACCAAAGGATTCGAACCCCCTTCTTAAAGGAAGAAGATAAGAGACTTGAACCACAAAATCAAGAATAAATTTGTATTATAATTTACTTATTCACATTTAGATTGTATAATAAATAAATATTAGCCATAAGAAGATTCGAACCCTCCTTCTAAGGAAGAGAAAAAACATTTGTCACTAGGTCAACTTTAATTTTATTAACAAATTTGCATAAAAATATATTTATTATAACTTAAAATATATAATAGGCACATTAAATATTATATTTATATAAAAATTATATTTATGACATCACTGATCTGACCGTTTGGTCAAATTAATTGAACCAGTTCAACTGGTGCTCATTCTCTGAAACGGTTTGCTTACCAGTTCAGTTTTTAAAACATTGGGAAAGATAACCACAATGGCAGCTTCCTTTTGCCTCTTGATTAGTATTTGTGTGCTAATTAATAATCATTGTATCTTTGCTTACAATAACCACATAAAAAAGCACACTAACACACTAAACAAAGGAGCAATTTTGAAAGTTCATCTAAATTACAAGTGTCAGCCACTAAAAAATATTATATTTTTATTACCCACTAAAAGATATTATTTGTTTACCTTGGTCAAATTGACTTTATTTTTTATTTATTTTATAATGTTGAACTCTTTCATCTAAAAGAGTAGCCCAACCCCATCATCAAAGGGCTAATAGGCCAGTGGGTCTATTAGAAAAATGGCCAGTTACTTATTATATTGACATGCGTGGTTATTAGCTAGTTACTCAAATTTATTTTATAGCGACATTTGAATCTTGAAGTGAATTAGGGTTTAGCTTGTCCTATATTACGCACTCTTGAACTATGTTATCAATTTTCATGTTTCATGTCACATTATTGATAGAAATGATAAAAAGATTATGGCCGTTTACAAGCATTTATTTTCACCTCTCAAAATACATCTTATCCTTTATGATTTTCTTTCAAAACGATATTTACTAAGATAAGTGTTGGCTATGACATTAACAGCTCAAGCCAATTAACTTGCTGAACTAACTATAAATTCACACATCCTATATATATGGTTCAAATATTCAAGGTGTAGCTGCAACAAAAGATAACTTTTAACCATTACATTCAAAGAAGTTGTAGCCCTTATAAATTCAGAAAATGCAAAAGCTCCAAACTGTGCACAATCTAACTGTGGCATCTGAAAATATGAGCTTCCAGCACTGTATCTTCTCTATTAATCAGCTCAAAGATGCAAACATCTCCACCTTGCAAGTTATTTTCCCTTGCAAATGCGGGCCAACCAGCAGAAAACTGGGCTGATGATACGCTCGAAGGACATATCAACTTTACATGCCATGATCTTTCACCCACCTGTATCAACATATTCTTCTCCCTTTCTGTAGTACACCTCATGTGGAAGGCTTTTGGTACATGCTGCATAATATATTAATTTCATCACAATCAGAACAGAATCTGGTGGTTCATTAGTATAAAACCTGCACACTAAAATATAAATGATTTTTAACATTNAAACTGGGCTGATGATACGCTCGAAGGACATATCAACTTTACATGCCATGATCTTTCACCCACCTGTATCAACATATTCTTCTCCCTTTCTGTAGTACACCTCATGTAGAAGGCTTTTGGTACATGCTGCATAATATATTAATTTCATCACAATCAGAACAGAATCTGGTGGTTCATTAGTATAAAACCCGCACACTAAAATATAAATGATTTTTAACATTTGGAGAATGTTGTTTTTAGATTTTTTGCAAGATTGGTCATGTGTTTTTTTAGCATTAGTGGTTAAAGAGTTTGCATAACATTTAAAAGTGTTGCTATACATGACAAAATGTTACCATATATATTTTCTATGTTGCTATACATTTTATGTTGTCATTGAAAGTAATCCTGAATATTGTCAATAATGAAGTAGTGGCAGTATCTAAACTATATGCCTTCTGTGTTGCTTAACCTTACCGGTTTGCTACGCTGCATATGACAAGGCCTAATACAAACTGTGAAAAAGGGATTGTCTGACTCAAAATTTTCAGCTTTTTCGAGAACTCTGGTTGCCCCATGCTTCAGCAATGATGTTGAAGTTCTTTCAGTACTCTTCCCACCTGTGTTACGCCAACAAAACCCTTTACAGTCAGTTCAGGAATTTGCTATTCTGCAATTTGAAATATGTGAGCTTACATACTTACTGAATTTAACTTGAGCTCTGAATTGGTCACACAAGTTAGGGTTCTCTGATTTAACTTTACTAGTACAAACATTTGTTGTCTCAATATCCGGGTTTCTCTCAGGTTCTGCGAGATCAGCTTTACTCCCTTGAGCTGTTTCAAGAGAAAACATGACAATTTTTTGTTCTGTAGATCAAACAGGACAATGAAGTTTTATAACAATATTTTTTTTACCTGAATACATTGAATGAGTTCCGTCTTTAGTGTCTCGAAAAATTGTAATATCAAATGTAAGCTTGATTCTATGAACGAGCTCAAAGACACAAACATCACCTATTTGAAAATCATTATCCACCACAAATTGCTTCCATCCATGAGAAAATTCTGGGCAGTGTTTTCCCTGAGAAAATCTAGACTTGTATCTGACAGACCAAAGTCTACCATCTACTCTCCGAAGGGTGACAAGCATAATATTCTTTTCGACATTGAAATATTTCTTGGCAAATTCCAATGGTACACGCTGCCGTAGAAATCATGAAATAGAATTAGAAATTATTTCATTGAAAACCTTTTTATAAGAACCGTTTTTGTTCCTTTTTATAAAAATACTCCAGATTTCCAACAAACGTAAATAGGAAATGTTAGAGTTTCTGATTTGCCAATTTCAATGGCACACTATGGCCACAAAAAAAATTGAATGGTACACATTGCCAGACTCTTTCTTGCTGATGTATAAAATTTTCTTTCTGAAATACATCAAGAAAGAAAGAAAGCATAGATATCATTTCAGGTGAAGCTTACCAAATTTGCTCGACCAGAAGCATAAGATTTTTGCATGACAACCTTGAAAAATGGATTTCGAAATTTGGAAGACATAGCATTTTCAAGAGCCTCATTTTTCACAGTGTTTTGCGTCCTTCTAGGGACCATAGGTTTCAGACTTTTCCCTGAAGTAGGAAGGTCTCTCCTCCCCTTGTGGTTTTGTGACAACCCTTTTGTATCATCCACAGAGAAAATAGATTAGGAATCACGAATCTTTAAAAAAAAAATAAATAAATAAACATTAAAGGAATCCAAGAACACTTGTATACAGATAAATCAATTAACATATCACATACCTTGTGAAAATGAGCAACTTGGATCTTCAGGAGCCCGGTAAATCAAAACTTTGAATGAAAGTTCAATGCTATTTGTCATCTCAAAAACACAAGCATCACCCACTTTTAGATTATTATCTCGGGCAAATTTATACCAGCCAGAAAGTATTTTGTGACCATTATATATAGCAGACCAAGTTCTCCCCTCCAAGACTTCAAGGATCACAGTACCTTGCTTTTTCTCTATATGTTCATCTGCAAATTTTGATGGTATGTGCTGGATTTTTTTTTATTTGACAAGGTGAATAATCAAAGAGCAGAGAAAAGAAGTTAAGTTTTTGCTTCAACGAAAGTATGACAAAAGATTATTTATTGTAGCTAAAGAAAGCTAAATCCATGGCCTTGCATGTTTCTAATGGAAAGCTCACCAATGAAGACTTGTTGGAAACATATGATGGCTGAATGATTAGTATGAAAAATGGATTTTCAGATCTGAAAGTATTCGCTCTCTTTAAAGCTTCGGTCTTTTCAGTAGGAGTTAATGTTTCCATCCGTGCTTTCTGCTCAGAATTTGGGCACTTCTTGTTGGTGAAAACATTTCCTTCCATGTCTTCTGCTAAAATTTCTTATCAGCATCATAGAAAATAGCTACACTAAGCTTTCTTTACCCTAAACAAAACAAATTGATACACAAATTGAATAGGACATAGAGATATTGAAAAGCATACCTTCCAATTCTTTCTTGGTAGAGTTCACATGTGCATTGCCATGAATTGATTTCTCTAGTTTTGTACCTTGAGATTGTCTACCTTCAGTTTGATCATGAAAATGTACACTTTTCAGACTGGACCTTCGTTCAAAATCTCCATTTGTGCCGACTTTTAGTTTCTTTCGAGGCCGAGGTGACGACAATGGTGATTTCAGTTTAGCCTTCAAGTCTGGAGGTTTTTCATCCAAAATTTCAACCGAGTCATCACTGAACTGATCATCAAGGTTGGGCTTTTCATCATAAAGAACATGAGAAGGATACTCTATTTGTAGGGTAGTCTTGTCAAATAAGAGTACATCAAAACGGGAAGTTTCTTCATACTTGAACATCACTAAATGTCCTTTTTCTAGAGAGTAATACCTAACAAATTCTTTCCAACCATTTTGAAACCAAATATCATCATCACTCTTTGTCCAAAATATTTTCCATTCAGTACCATCTGGAGGCTTCAAAAACACTGGATTTGACAGATTAAACCCATATTTGCTGGTAAATTTTCTTGGAATCCTCTGAGAAAAACCTGTTGTTAGTATGCAATATAATAACACTAGTACTGATAATCATAGTTAGTTAGTCCATTTCACTAGCAAAAGCATTGTGTTTGATCATCAATACAGACAGGTGCTTTACTCTTTCTAATTCTTCAAACTTGCTTCCAAAGTTAAGAGGCTGTTATGCTTTCATACACTAACCATGTAAGTTGTAACCTAAAGCATACTAGGCCACATTATGTGAGCAGATCATGGGTGATTGAAAAGAAGAAAAAAGACCCTAAGAGCTAGAGGTCCATGTATTTGATACAATAAACAAATAATGGATGAAAAAGATATAAACTGGAATGCTTACGAGCAATTGGAGACAACGTTCGAGAAGAATCCTGACGAAATATATTTCATTTTGCTGGTGATGAAGAGAAGCCATGGATGGGGTTTGGAGCTGGTGCTTTGTCTTTTGTACACTAATATAACTGCATTTTGCAGCTACCAAGTATAAAATAAATGCTTGTCAGATATTATCCATCAGTGTAACTAAGTCAATTGCAAGGCTCGAGAAAGTCAATCTATTGATTAGCGATTAACTATTATTGTCTCATAGATTCTGCCTTTCTAAATACTTATTGTTGTCTTCTTTTAGGGCAGGCAGTTAAATATTTAAGGATGGTTCATTTAGTTTAAATAATATTATACCAAAACTTTTTTTGTAGAAAATGATCAAAAACGTCAATTTGAGTATTTTAATTCTTATAGTAAAAAAAAAAAAAAAGAGTATTTTAATTCTTATAATTAAATATGGAATGATTACTGATTAGTTGTTCGTAAGTTAATTATTAAATACGATAGTTACGAATTATTTTTTTTTTTCCAAATAACTAAACAACATTTGCCTCCTATTTGTCATTGTGGCCTTAAAAACATGTTTTTGTCTCAGATTGATCATGGGTTTTTGATTTAAATGTGATTTATTTTTGGAGGAAAACTCAATTAAACTGAGCCAAGAGAGCTCAGAGGAAACTCTAATGGTGGTTCAGCTTCTGCACACCAAAGGTAGAAGAAGATCAAATAAATGGCTAGAGAAATACCTACGCGCGTGGATATACTCCCTGGACATTTTTCCACACTTTTTTTAACAGAATCCTCTCACTCTCTCATATTTAATTTTTGATGGTGCAATTTTAATTTTTCACGTGCATTGAGTTTTTATTCTATATTTTTTTTGTCACTGTACTGCTATTCTGCCCAACAAATATACAATTTTTTTCAAATTGGTTTGTCTATCAGTTGAATAACTAATTAACTTAAATTGACGTAAAATTGTTTGAAATTATAATTTTCATTCATCAATTTGCTATTAATCAAGTTCAATTGAAAAAGGACTTTAGGAAATTGAATTGAAGATTTTCAATTTTACACTAATTCTATGAAATTAAATATTTCAATGAAACGCCAATAATTAATCTCAATTGGCATGGAATCCCTTGAAACTATACTTATTATCTATTAATTTGTCTCTTATTAAGCTCAATTGAAAAGAAGTCTATGAAATTAAATAGAAAAATCAATTCAATCTAAATTGAGATTAATTAGTAACTCAATTCCAAAATACTCAATTCCTTCTCGTGATCTCAATCATAGAATCTTTTTTATTTTATCTTAATTAGTGACAAATCCATAATGGAAAAAGGGAGTTCCAATCAATCCCAATTCCTTCTCATGGGATTATGCACAAACCCAAAAAGCCCAAATCAAAAGAGAATATAATACTTTTCAATTGATCTTCATTATCAACAAACTCATGATGAAAAGAGAAGTTTCATCATCATGCACAAACCGAAAAAGCTCAAACTGTTGCTATGATTTATTTATTCAAGTCTGATAAGGTATTTTATCCCCTCCATTTTATTTTTTTAAAAGGACGAACATGATGATGTTTCGCTTTCTTCTGATGGTTTTCCTGCTTTCTTCTCTCTTCCATATATTGATTCATGCACTCTTCCAAGCATTGCTTGAAATGAGTTTGGAAGGCAGCAGTCCCACAGGATGTTCTTTTATTTGCGAACCTTCTGCATTTTTTCTTACAAGTCTCTTGGGCTTCGGCATGTCTTGGATCATTGGCTGGCAACGAAGCAGCCAGCATCCCCATAACCAATACCATCATCAGCACAGCTACACTGATCTTCCACACATTATTTGCAGCCATCACTACACTTCTTCCACATTTAACTTCTATGAAAATATCAATTAATCAGGTGAGATATATATAAACATGGCAAGCAAAGAAAGAACTGACTTTTAAAAATTTAGGGTTTTGATTTCACGAATTGTTTGCCTTTTCAGAATCCTTAATTATGATTTCCTTGTGGCCCTTCCTTAACATGAAAGAAGCAAGTGCAAGAAAGTTGTTTGATAAATTATATATTAAATTAGTAATAAATGAAAAATTAATAAGAAGGAAAGTTCGTTAGTCATTTTTAAATTTACTCGTTCATAATGTTAGATATAAAATCATTCTTAGGTTTTTACCTATATCAAAGCTTCTTTAACTAAGTGGTTAGGAGATTGAATCCTGCCGTTCCCACTTTCTCAATTATATTAAAATTTCAGCACATGATATAAGTGAACGTGTGTTTTGTCCACGCTTCAAGTCTAATAGAGTTTTGTGTATGGATGCATGTTAAATATAAAATCAGTCATGGATTTTCTCTTAAAAGCTTAAGTTTTTTGGGTTGAATTGGTTCTTAACACATTATACAAGTGCATTGAATTGCATGTATGCTTAGATATGTAATTATTTTATAAATTTATCATGTTTTTATATATTACAAAATCAAAAGGAAGAGTAAATATTGAAGAGGGATATTTTTGGCAATCAAAAGATTTTGCTATCCGTAAATTAAAAATGTAATTTATCTTTGATCTGATAATAGAAATTAAACATGAATAATGCATAAAAATAACATATTCATGGGAGAGGGACATTAAAAAAAAAAAAAGAATAGAAAGAAGTTTAAATTAAGAGAAAGAATTTGAAAATGGTATGAATTGTAACAAATAATTTCTCATAGATAGAAGGATTCTACTTGAAGAAGATTTTACGGAAAAAAAAAGTTACATAGTGTATATCCTAAAAAAAAATAAAAATTAATGAGAGTATAATTAATTTTGTAATTTTATAAAGGCAAAACTTTTTAAAACATAATGTGTTTTGTGCAAAAAGACCAATGAAGACACAAAAAGGAGGGAGCAAAGAGAGTATTTTAGGGCATTTAAAAGTTTATGCCCATTCATATTTTTATATGTAGTATAGATAGATACATATAGATGGGAAGAAATCTATCAAGGAATTAATTGAGAAAGTGGGGGCAGATAAATATTTGATCTCTTAACCGATTGATCAAATAGGCTCTAATACTATGTCAATAATCAATTTAACATAAAAACTTAACTTATTAGGTAAAAGTCTAAGAATGATTTTATATCTAATATGGTGCTACACACAAAACTTCTTTAGGTTTAAAGCATGGACAAATCACATACTCACATAATACATTACGATAAAATTTTAATTTAAATGAAAAAATGGTGGCACTAAGGATAGATAAGCTTTATTTATCAGATTTTGTAAGAAGTACAAAGCTGTGCAAACCAAGGAAGTCGCGTCCGTAGATAACTAACAACACTTCTCAACTGAGAAAGTTAAAAGAAAAAGAATTAAAGATTGTAGTTATGGATTCAAGTACTCTAGCCCGCAAAGAATACTACTACTCAGGAAAAGATCCTCAATTGATTGGAGAGATCCCTAGTCCTCCCTCTGTTCCCTCATCAAGGTTTCTTTTCCTTGCCCTCGCTTTTGTATTGAACGAGAAGCTGGACTGCCGCTCTTACCAAGGATCTTCCTTTCCGAGTAGCCTGTTTCATACTCCTTTCTTAAGGGAGTTCAGTTGCAGGGTGTTGAGTCCATTCCTAACCCCAGCTACGTCATAGAGGACAATCTCTCCATCTTCTCCCTCCCATCCCATTCCTCCTCCTTTTCATAGAGAGTCTTGATTGAGAATCACAACTTGTGTTTCCATTCAAATAATTATAGTTTGTCATGGTGACACATTAGAAGCTACAAATGAACGCTTTTGTTGAATGCAATCTGATACTGTCGTCACTCGTATAAGTGGTTTTTGGTTACAATTTTTCCGAATGTACAGAAATGAAACTACTTGTAACCTTCTACGAAATAATATAGAACTTAGCACTTCCATTGGGATTCCTAAGAATGTTACTCTTGACCATAAATATCTGACATTCATTATGACTTCTTGTTGACGCAGGAAAATACCTGTATACCTTCAGCGATGAAAATCTGCATTAATATAGGCAAAATAAAGAATCCTGAGGTGGCTAGAGTTTCGCTCCAGTGAGAAATTTCTGATGGCTAAGTCAGTACCATGGGATTAGCGAAATAATAGAACTTAAAACACCAAATAATAATAGAATCCAAAAGTGTTCATAAAGAGAACTCATATAATAATTATAAAACTGGAAATACTCTCATGGAAAATTTCCTCTCAATTGCATAGATCAAACTCCAAGTCCAATAAAACAGAACTAAGTGCTAAATGTCACAAAAAGATAAAAACATGAATTAGATTGAGACTGTATTTCTGTTTTTTATGGAAAGATTGAGAGTATGTTTAAACTTATGTATATATATATATATATATATATATATATATATATATGCAAGGGTAGTTTATATAAACCTCTTCCTTTGAGGGGAAAAATCTCTACTTAGGAAGTTCCATTCTCCATTTTTAAAATTATTTTCCACCTGAAATTCTATAAATATAGTCCTTGTAGTTGTACTTTCTCCACATATTAGTTTCAGCTCATTCTACGTTCCATCTTCATTTCCATTTTTATTTATTTCGACAAAACCCAAACTACCATAGAGCTTAGAGCAAGAGATATAGAACAGCCATTTCTCAACATCTCAAATAATTATTCAAAATTTTGAAACATAAGGTTTTGAGTTTCTAAAGACATAACAAACCATACACACAAGTGAAAATTGAGATTCTCCAATAATTTCTACTTTTCTAAGCATTCAATCATCCAGCAATACCAAATACATCATACAATATATATCGACATAGTACATTCAAAGAAAATTTCCCTTCAATGCTAACCCTAAGATTTTAACTTTGACTAGTTTGGAGTTTAAGATTGTTTCTTTATCCAAATACACTCAAGTTTCAAATAGTTGTAATGTATTTTTTAGAGAGTAAAGTATATTTAAATAAAAGTTTAAATGTATTGCAAGTCCTTATAATTTAGATGAATTTTAAATCAGGTCCCTATAGTTTTTTTTTTTTTCTCTTTTGAGGTGCTTATAGTTTGAAATTTTTTTTAATTGGGTCCCTTCCATCACCCCAAGTTATAACTCCGTCAATTTAGTGCTAACATGACAAACGGCTTATCTATATAACAATAATAAAAAAAAAAAACTAATGTGATGAGATAACATAAAAATTGCCATTTCATCAACTTTTTTTATGCAATTTTTGAAGCCAAAATTTGATGAGATGATAATTTTGTGCCACTTTAGTGTCACGTTAACTTCTTTTATTGCCACAATAACAAGTTATTTGCTATGTCAGCACTAAACTGACAGAATTATAATTGGAGGGTGATGGTAGGGACCAAATTAAAAAAAATTCAAACTATAAGGTCCCTAAAAGAGGAAAAAAAAACTATAGGGATTTGATTCAAAATTCGTCCAAACTATAGGAAACTATTTGAATTAAAAAACTAAACAATTTTTAATTCAAATTTTTATGATAATTTAATGGAGGTTTCTTAGATATTTTTGGTATTTATATAGTATGTCATACTACATGAGAATAGCCAATGTGTAAATGACATGTGTATAAGTAAACTGTTTTGAAGTTTATTTGAGAAAATAAGATAAATTATATTTATATCCAATAAAATATAAAAATTACTTATGTTTATCATGTTAATGTAATATGACATACTCGTGTGGTATCATAAAATTTCCGTAATTCTACAAAAAAAAAAAAAAATAGAACCCCCGTAATTTAATTAAAAAACTGTTTAAGGCTCTTTAGGAATCACATATTTATTAAGATTTCCTACTAGGAAAATTCTTATCTCCATTTTATACAAGCTCCAAAAGCAATTTTTTGGATGGCTGTGAGTTTTTGACTTTTGCCCCGTTATTTTCTTGAATCGATTTAGCTTTCTTTTTTTGATAAAAGCTTTCTGTATTTTTTTTAAACCAAAGCCCAAAGTAAGTCTTGCTCTCACTATTGCTAATGATTAGGGTCTATTTATTTGAAACGTTAAAAAAAATGTAATAATGGTGGGCTAAGAGCTGCATTGGGGCTAAAATATATTTTAGGTTGTTAGAAATTTATACATTATTCATTCACATTCTTTTGGTTTCAATTGTTTCAAATAGACTTTAACAAATTTTAATTTTTTAATTAGGTTCAGAAGTTAACAGATAGTTAAGAGAATTAATTGAGGCTATTGACTTGGATTATACTTACTTATTATTATACTTAATTTTGTGATATAAAAATATACATGTCAGTCTGCATGACAAGATGTTGATGTGTCATTATGTGTGGCAACATGGGACCCACTAAGAAATTTTTTTCTACAAAATTTAGGTAAAACTTTTTAGGTGTTTGCAATATTATTCTCTTATTAAACTATTACATATGTATTATTTTTATAACTCAATAGTCACCTTAATGCCTTGTCAACAGTTCTCACCAAAATATCCGTCGGTATAATATGGCTATTCTATTTATACTTAAACATAATAACCACATATTAAACAAAATAACTATATATTTTATACATAATAATCACATTAAATATACTACACATAATAACCACATAATTAATATTAAAGAAGACTTAATAACTAACAATCTAAATTTTATAGATTATAAATACCCTAATTCAGCCAAGCTGAGAAAGCAGCCCTAATCCTTCCAGCAAAACATCCTTGCCTATAACACGCTTCAACTATACCAACAACATTATTTATTAATTTATCTTAATCTTCATACACGCTTTCAGTTATTGAACACAAACTAGGATTTCCCCATACCTATAAAGGAGTTTTGAGACTTGGATCCCAGAGTTAGTCCACTTCAAGAAAACAATCGGAGAAGGAGAAGATCACAGAGCAATCTAAGCCACAGCAAAACCCAGATTCTATTCGCTCATAATCATGCACTGGCTTCGAGGAGATTCAATTGGTAGAGGAAGCTTTGCTACCGTGAATTTTGCACTTTGCTCTGAGTTTCCTTCTACCACCGTCGCCTACTCCTCTGATGCCACCACCTATTCTTCTCTCAAGAACGAGAAACAAGTCTTAGATGGCCTCGGAGCTTGCCCAGAAATCATCACCTGCTTTGGCGACGATTGCACCATCGAAAACGGCGACGAACTCCATAATTTGTTTCTAGAATATGCCGCTGGTGGTAATCTTTCTAATCAGCTCAAAAACCACGGTGGCCGGTTACCGGAATCCAGGGTTCGCGGATACACAAGGTCCATAATCAGAGGACTCAAACATATTCACGATAAAGGGTTTGTCCACTGCGACATAAAGCTTGAAAACATTCTTTTGTTTGGCAATGGTGATGTGAAAATTGCAGACTTTGGACTTGCGAAGAAAACAGGAGAAAAACAACTGTGAATGCAGGGGAACTCCTCTATTTATGTCCCCAGAAGCAGTAAACGATAATGAGTATGAATGTCCTGGTGATGTGTGGGCTCTTGGCTGCGCAATAGTGGAGATGGTGACAGGGAAACCTGCTTGGGATGTCAAGAACGTATCGAATATTTACTCGTTCTTGATTCGAATTGGGGTTGGAGAAGAATTGCCACAAGTTCCTAAGGAATTGTCTCAAGATGGCAAGGATTTTCTAGCTAAGTGTTTCGTGAAGGATCCCAGAAAGAGATGGACTGCAGAGATGCTTTTGAAGCATCCCTTTGTTGCGGGAGACGAAGAACTATTATCGCCGAGATGCCACTTGGATTTCCCAGATTCATCGGAATCAGACTAATTGGATTCCTTGAGTTTGATGTATAGAACATGATGATTGAATGTAAGATTGCTTTGATAAAGAAGAAGGTTTAAAATTGTGTTATAATCTAAAAGACTTTGAAGGTGTTTTGCATGCACAATAACAGTAGGAAGCAGAGAGGAGAAACTGTTCTTCGTACATTGATTAAAGAAAATAGCCTATAAATAGGCTAATACATAACTGCTAATATAAAACTAATAGCTATAATGGAAATAGGCACTAGGCCCACGTTAGGCTAATATAAAACTGCTAGCAATATAAAAGTGAGCACTATCCCACGTTTAAAAAACTAACTCCTATGACTAGGTAAACAAGCTAACTAAAAGCTAGGACAATGACAACCCACGTGCAAATTATTAAATTTTCTCCACAATCCCTCCCTTAAACTGATGTTTCATGCATGACATGCAGTTTACAAACACCAAGTAGCTTCCTGAACTTCTGAAATGCAAGAAACTTGAGAGGCTTGGTTAGAATATCAGCAATTTGGTCTTCACTTCTGCAGTAAATGAGATCAATCTCTCCATCACTTGTGAGATCATGCAAGAAGTGATACCTCACATCTATATGTTTACTTCGCCCATGGAAAACAAGATTTTTGTAGAGTTTGATTGCAGAGGTGTTGTCACAAAACATTGGAGTGGGTCCTTGCTGGTTGAAGTGCATCTCTTCAAGAATTCTCCTTAGCCAAATGGTTTGACTAGCACATGCAGTTGCAGCTACGAACTCAGCTTCAGTAGTTGACAAAGTGACAATTGGTTGCTTCTTTGAACACCATGAAATAGCTGCTGAACCCATCATGAATACATAACCAGATGTGCTCTTTCTATCATCAAAATCACCTGCATAATCACTATCAGTAAAAGCAAGCAAATCTGATTTATCACCCTTCTTGAAGAACAACCCATATTCAATGGTTCCTTTCAAGTATCGAAAAATCCTCTTGGCAACTAGAAGATGCATCTCTCTTGGGTGCTCCATGTACCTACTAATGAGACTTGCAGCATGCATGATATCTGGTCTTGTTGCTGTCAAATACATTAAACTTCCCACAATTTGCTTGAAAATAGTACTGTCAACTCTCTTTCCTTCAGGATCTTTGATGAGTTTTAGACCCACTTCAGTTGCTGTGTTAACTGAATTATAGTTCTTCATTTGAAACCTGTCTAAAATTTCTTGCACATACTTCTTTTGAGAAATAAAAATTCCAGTAGAAGACTGCACCACTTCAATGCCAAGAAAATAATGCATCATGCCAAGATCAGTCATCTCAAATTCAGCCATCATGGATTTTTTAAAACTTCCAAACATGGCTGTATTATTTCCAGTGTAGATTAAATCATCTACATATAAGCAAACAATGAGCATTTTTCCTCCATCTTCAATCTTTATAAAGAGTGTATGTTCATAAGGACATTTTTGGAATCCTTCCTTCAAAAAATAAGTTTCTATACGATTATACCAAGCCCGTGGAGCTTGTTTTAATCCATATAGAGCTTTCTTTAACTTATACACTTTATGCTCATTGCTAAGTTTTACATAACCAGGAGGTTGATCAATAAATACCTCTTCTTTTAAATCTCCATGGAGGAATGCTGATTTCACGTCCAACTAGAAGATAGGACATGAGTTTTGAGCTGCCATTGCAATCACCAGTCTGATTGTATCATGCCTTGCAACCAGAGCAAAGACTTCTTTATAATCAACACCAAACTCCTGCTTGTAGCCCTTAGCTACCAAGCGTGCCTTATGCTTGTCAACCTCACCATTCTCCTTTAGCTTTGTCTTGTAAACCCACTTTACACCGATTGTCGTTTGCCCATTTGGAAGATCACATAGTTCCCATGTATCATTTTTTTCAATGGCTGTAATTTCAGCATCCATAGCCTTTCTCCATTTTGGTTCTTTGACAGCCACTTCAAAAATGGTAGGATCACAATCTGAAAACAGAGCAAAATGTGTAAGTGGATCATCACCTTGGTCAACTCCAGTTACCTCATAATTAGTCATCCATGCTGGTCTTCTTCTGACACGTTGAGGCCTTTGTGATTCAATTGCAAGTGGGCTTTGATCAGCTATTGGAACATTTTGATTGACTTCCTCTTCTTGCTCATTCTCCATAGGCTGCTGCCCTTTCTGATCATCATCAAAATCTGCTAGAATATTTTCTTTAACACCATTTTGATTCCATGACCAGGTGTCTTTTTCATCAAATACCACATCACGGCTTATGACAATTTTCATGGTGCTAGGATTGTAAAGTTTATAAGCTTTTGACTTATCACTAACACCAAGAAAAATGCATTTTTCTCCCTTGTTATCTAGCTTCCTCCTCTTCTCATCTGGAATATGGGCATAGGCAATACACCCAAAAATCTGAAAATGATCTACATCAGGTTTCCTTCCACTCCATGCTTCCTCTGGTGTCATATTTTGAACAGCAAGTGTGGGACTTCTGTTCAATATATGAATGCTCCAATTAACTGCTTCAGGCCAAAAACTTTTTGGAATGCCACTTGTTGTTAAAAGGCTTCGCACCATATTCATAATAGTGCGGTTCTTCCTCTCGCATACACCATTCTGTTGAGGTGTATAAGCTGCTGTAAGTTGTCTCTTGATTCCATGGTTCTCACAAAAAATTGCAAATTCATGTGAGTTATATTCTCCACCACGATCCGTGCGAAGAACCTTTATTGGGTTGCCAACTTCTTTCTCAACAAGTGCTTTATAGCTTTTAAAAGCTACAAAGGCTTCAGATTTTCCTTGCAAAAAATAAACCCATATCTTACGACTATAATCATCAATGAAAGTAATTATATATCTTTTACCTCCAATAGAATGTGATGTTATTGGCCCACAAATATAAGAATGAACAAGTTCCAATGCCTTCTTTGCTCTCCAAGATTTTCCTTGTGGGAATTGACTATGGTGTTGTTTGCTAACAACACATTTTTCACAAACTTGAGAAGAAGCTGTAATTTGAGGAAGCCCTATCACCATGTTCTTCTGTTGTAGTGTTCTCAATCCACCAAAATTCAAATGCCCATAGCGAAAATGCCATAGCCATGCCTCATCTTTTAATTTTGCTGAGAAGCATGAATGAGTGGTGTTATGGAGATAAAGTGAGAACATACGATTCACTGTCATGTTAACTTGTGCAATTAAGCCCAACTTTGCATCTTGAATCTGACATACTCCATCTTTGATAAAAATCTCTTATCCTGTAACTGACCCACACTAAGCAAGTTGGTCTTTAAATCTGGCACAAAAAGAACATCAGCTATAGTGTGGGTAGAATTTCCTTTGGTTTGGATTGTTACCTTTCCTTTTCCTATAATAGAAATTTTGGAGTTATCACCAAACTTAACAGAGCTGCGAAAGGATTCATCCAAGTCAGAGAATGCCTGCTTCTCTCCATACATGTGGTTGTTGCAACTAGTGTCTAAATACCACATGTTTTGTTGAGTTTCTTCCTTCATGTGACACACCATCAAAAGAGACACCTCTTCTTTCTTTTCTGCAAAGTTAGTTTGGTCTCCATTTTGTTTATTCAAATCAGTTTGACATTCTGATTTATAATGACCATACCTATGACATCTATAACATTCAACTTTGGACTTGTCTACTGACTTTGATCTATAAGTTGTTGAATGATGGGCTCCATGTCCTCTGCCTCTTCCTTGAAATTGACTCTCTTGATGATGATTTTGTCATTGGTTCCCATGATCATTGTTGTTTCTGCCTCCTCTACCTCGACCTCGGCCTCTTCCTCGTCCTCTATCAGCTCTACTGTGTGTAGAATGATTTTCTGATAAGGCCTTCAATGCTTGTTCTTCTTTTTCCTGCTGGTTAATTTTCTACTCATGAATCACCAAAGAACTTTGTAATTCATCAATTGACAGTAAGCCAACATCATTAGCTTCTTCTATCGAACATGCAACAAAATTAAATTTTGGTGTCAAGGATCAAAGAATCTTCTCAACAATGAGAACATCATCTGTCTTGTCGCCATGGATTCGCATCTTGTTAACAATTGCCATCGTTCTTGAAAATAGTCTGTAACTGATTCTCCTGACTTCATTCGAAGCATTTCAAACTCCGAACGAAGTGCTTGAAGCTGCTGCCTCTTAGCCCTTGTTGTATCTTGGTACTTCTTCTTCATGGAATCCCAAATATGCTTGGCAATGTCCTTGCAAAGAATGGTTTCCAAGATTAAGCGATCAATAGCTTGGAAGAGATCATTCTTTGCTTTAAGATCCTTTAGCTTCAGCCTTTCAAGCTTTGTCTTTTGCGCATCTGTCAGTACAACACCTTCTGCTGGTTCTACTACTCCAGAAACAACAACCGTCCAATATTCTTTGGACCTCATGAAGTTCTCCATGAGCATACTCCAATGGTCATAGTGACCATCAAAGCGTGGAATGGCTGGTTGTACAAAACTTTCGGAAGTCATCTTCTTTGCTGCTGCAGAATCCTCAAAGACTACTGCTTTGATTTTTCAGGCCCAGTGGGAGCTCTGATACCACTGTTATAATCTAAAAGACTTTGAAGGTGTTTTGCATGCACAATAACAGTAGGAAGCAGAGAGGAGAAACTGTTCTTCGTACATTGATTAAAGAAAACAGCCTATAAATAGGCTAATACATAACTGCTAATATAAAACTAATAGCTATAATGGAAATAGGCACTAGGCCCACGTTAGGCTAATATAAAACTGCTAGCAATATAAAAGTGAGCACTATCCCACGTTTAAAAAACTAACTCCTATGACTAGGTAAACAAGCTAACTAAAAGCTAGGACAATGACAACCCATGTGTAGATTATTAAATTTTCTCAACAAATTGTTGTGTTGTTTAAAAACTGACATGTATTTGTTCTCTATTGGGAAATCAAAGAATGAGATTTTCTTTTGGAATACAAGTTGAATTCTTCTGTCCCATCCCAGGTTTTTAATCTTTGCTTTGTTTAACTTTAGTTTATTGGTTGGTCTCAAGTCTCTGTGAAAACATGATCACTTTTTAGACACCTTTGCAGATCTTCTACAATCTATTTCCCGCGTTAAATTGGAACCCTAGATTCGGTGATGTATGGATGTTGTTGCAGTTAAGAGTTTTGGACTTAAAATTGGTTGTTGTCTGCTTTGGTTGATGTTGTGGTTGAAAACTTGGACAAATTTTGTTCTAGTTTTGTGTTTAACCTGCATCTTCTTCGGCAATGGAGTAAATAAATGGAATACGTAGTTCTAGGTTTAAATGCAAAATACAAATTTGTACTATACTCTAAACTAGTATTGTGCTCCATAATTTCTATATTTAATCAGAGCCTGCAATATATAGGAACTATCGAATTTATAGAGTACTTACAAGAATCCACATAACTAAGGATTGAAAGACTGGATAATAACTCTTATCACAAATAATACCAAATTACACTAGAAAACTCGATGGAAAAATGGGTTGATAGTGTATAAGGAATTTTAAGAGTAATGTGGATTACCACGGAAAAGAACCAGTAAAAATATGAACTGAAAGCATAAGAGAACTGCAAGCGTAAACTGAACCTGGAAACTTAAAGAAAACCATAAAGCATAACAGTCAACTTGAATATAAATTTCAATTGAACTTCTGTGTTGCTGGTTGTTAGTGTTCTGGAAAGCCTTGTCAAATGCACCAACCATCTAGTTATAGGCTTTTAAACGATGGTAGCTACTCAGGCAAGTGTTAAACTCTTATTTAATAACCGTCAGTGCACTCTATACAACTCGATCAGCTTGCGCATTGGTCATTCGTCTCTCAAATGCCTCCACTACACACGTTTAGGGCTTCACCAAGTCAATTCAAAGGGATTTAAATTCTGTTTGCGCTTGTGATTACAGGTGCCTTACGAGAATTGCTGGAAAATGCATCAATTAGCATACCACAATTACAGAAAAAAGCAGTTGTGGTGGCCTCCACAACCGCAATATAATGGGTGCAATTATAGTTGTGAACTATAATTTGAATACATGCTATTTATATTTGAATTTATCTTATTTTTTTCAATTTCAATTTGAAGCCTTCTTTAGGTTAGGGGTTTCTCTCACATATATGAGAGAAAAACACACATAGAGAGCTACTTGTGTAGTTAAGTAGCAAAAAAAATTAAAGTGAAAGGTCTTTATAGAACTTAAAAGATGTGGTGAAAATCATGAGTCACTAAAATTCTTTTTGTATTACTTGTGTTTTTTAAAATTTAAAAAGTCGATTAAAATAATCATTTTTAATGACCTAAGTGATAATTTAAGATTACCATTTTAATCAACATGTTTTTTAAGAACTCAAGTGATACAAAAAAAAAAAATTTCAAAAACCTAAATAATTCTCTCTCACTGCATCTTATAAGGACTAAAAGTTTCTTTTACTTAAAAAATTAAATGCAGTAAAAGTCCATTCATTGCAATGCTCAAATGATCTCAACACAGGGAGACCAAAATACTTAGTCACAAGTGTTGCAGGCATGATCAGAGCGCTAATTTCACCTTTGTGGGAGCACCACACACAAATGCTCTCAAGTAAGTCACTTATTGTTTTGCAAAGCCAATAAACGTAAATTTTGCCTCCGATGAACGTTCAGAAACTACTTGCTTCTCTTAATTGTAAAGTACACTCCAGAGAGTAAAGTGTATATGAATAAGTAATGCTGATTAAAAAAAGTTTAAAGAATTTTATAATAAAGTGCTCATGCAAATTTAAATCTTTAATTTTAATTAATAAAAAAGTTAAATGACCCTTTAATTATTTTCTAAATAGCCTCATACAATAGCTAGCAGGACTTAAATCCATCAGAATATTACAGCATTAGACTTTCGACAGTGGCATTTTTTTGAACCTTTTATATTGTCTTACCATAACGACGTAGACGTTGTTTCACCTTTTTTTTTCCTGATGTCTTCTCCCTCTTTCAGCTAAATAACTTTTCTTTTCTCCTTCTTATAATCCTTCGTGCACTCTTCCAGGCATTGCTTGAAATGAATTTGATAGGCTTCAGTTCCAAAGGACGCTCTACCATTGGCAAAGTCTCCGCATTTTTTCTTACAACTCTCTTCAGATTTTCCAGAATTTGGATCATAGGTTGATGATGATGCGGCCAGAACCACCATAACTGACACAACCGCAATCAAAAGAAACCTTAAATGCAAAATTGTATAAACTCAAGAACTGAATAATATTATTAAATACGGCTGCAACCGAAAACACAAGCTTAAATATGAAAAGAAAACCCTAAACATGAACATGAAAATGAAATCAGCAAATTACAAAACGGCCTGAAACAGATGTTTTTGAAGGATTTTGGACCTGGAAATGGCCTCAACCGGGTATACCCAGTTATTGCATCATCAGCCTCTAAACGAGCTTCAAAACGCTAGGTCATGGGTCCTGTAACTCCAACTGAGCTGAAAGTTATACTCTTTTCTTCTGGGTCATACTATGCTCTGCCTGATCTATGAAATCACCTTCAACCCGGTCCACGTCAATAACCAACACCATAATCAACAGAGCTACACTGTGGCAAAGGCTGTGGTTTTGTAAGCCTCTTTCGTATCTGCATATGCCATGCATGTTTTCTTATAGGATTCTCTGGCTTTGCCATCTTTTGGATCACACAGCACTGCCATCACCAACATCATTATCGGCTACACTCTTCCTCAAACCTTTGCATCCATCGAGCAACTTTTCATGCCACACTTAACTTTCTCTTCTCAGATGAATTGAGGTGGATATGTGTGTACCACTTTGTTTTATACAAATATGAATATAAGTATATTTCAGTATGGCAACAAGTTTGTCAAAATAACATCTCTAACATTTTAGAACAAAAGTGGCTTTTCAAATTGATTGATTTTAATTTCATGGGTAAATGTTTTCTTTTGAGGACTCCTAAGTGAGATTTCAAGCGTTAATTACTTATGCCCTTTCCAAATTTCTATTGATCCTCCTTCCCCAGCCCTTCCTTAACTTGAAAGAGTCGAAGTGTAAGAAAGTTCTCCCCCCCCCCCCC
>QAOA01006485.1:108144-159731 GCA_003255065.1 Cercis canadensis | reverse complement strand
TAATTCAGTAAAAGATTGGAGACTGAAACCTATTTCAAATGTTATTTCCATATTAACAATTAATTGCCCACAATTTTTTACATGCACACATGACAATATTTGTTTTTAAGAAGATCTACTTAAATTTTAACTAGATCAACTTAAACATTTTCTATTAATTAGGTTAGAAGGTATAGAAGTGTTGTGAATTTGAAAGTGTGCAAATACAACAACTCAGCAATAGATGTTGGCTCAAGTGGTAAGGGAATATGTTCCTTTAAGTTTTGTCTTGAGTTCAAATCTGTGTGGAGGTGGTGGGATAAATTTTAATTCTCATGAATTCACGAGGCTCTATACAAATAAGTCTGTTTGACATAGCCCATTATTCAGGGAATCCCTAAATGAACAACCAAAAACAAAATAGTGGGAATCCCTAATCGGACAGCACATTTAAGCTGTT
Source organism: Cercis canadensis (assembly GCA_003255065.1). NCBI lineage: Eukaryota > Viridiplantae > Streptophyta > Magnoliopsida > Fabales > Fabaceae > Cercis > Cercis canadensis. Next base: position 159,292 of record QAOA01006485.1, on the reverse strand, counting down.
CGAAGCTCTTATAGTAATATTTAATGTACACATACTTGTTTCTTAAATAGAAGTGAAACTCTTACACCTATTGTGAGAGGTGTAATTGTAAGAGTTGAAAATTTTGAGCTGTACAAAGTAATTTGATCAAACTGAAATGCTAACAACTGTGAATGTGTAAAAACATAATTTGATTGTATTATTTGTCGTCAGACAATACTCTATACTCACTCTTTATTACTTGTTAGATGATAACATGTACTTGCATTTATAAATTGCACAATAATATTCAATAATGAGTCACTATTTCACAACATTAAATTGAGTATGCCAATTCTTTAAGTTCGGTTGTTATGTTAGATCTATACATCAAGAGAACACTCCTCCCCAAAATTTTCGAAAACTAAAAAATTCCGTTGTTTTTTATTTTTTATTTTTCAAAAAAACATTTTAGCCGTTTTAAGTTATAAAATTTTCATTTACATTCTTAGTACTTATAGTTTAGACCCTCTAAAAAAAATTATGCTAGCTCCACCACCGTCTTGTAGTTTATTAACAAAGAGTATAAATAATTAATTAACTTAACCAAAACTGATGCCAATCCTAATTTCATATTTAACAATTCTGAGAGAAAATCCTTTTTGTTTTAGGAGTATGGAAACAAATAAGTCTTATGCTTTTGAACAAATAACCTTATTTGTCAATTTTTTTGAGTTAAAATGCAATGCATGTTTCTATAGTTTGGATGAATTTTGAATCAAGTTTTTATATTTTTTTTTTTCTTTTGCGTCCTTATAGTTAGAAACTTTTTTAATTGGATCCCTATTGTCACTCTTGATTATAACTCTGTCAGTTTAGTACTGACATGACAAATAATTTATCTATGTAGCAATAAAAGGAGTTAATGTAACGTCAAAGTGACACAAAAGTTGCTACCTCATCATCTTTTCTCTTCTTCTCTTCCCTCTAAATAGAATTAGAAGCAATAATGACTTAACTAATCCTTCAACCATTGGTTCTTGTTAAACTAAAATCAGATAATGGATTATGAAGAAGCTGACGTGTCTAGATAGCTGATGTGTACATGCATTCTGTTGTGGCTAGCTGTCATTAGCTATCATCAGAGTTAGTTATTTTCTGTTATCGACTAAATCTCTTCTGTAAACTTCTAGAGCAAGCCTGAACAGTTACCAAAATCCCTATATATTCAAATAGCTGGGCATTGTATTATTATCAATTAATTCTTACAAAATATACAGTAAACGATTATCTTCAATTCATAGAATTTTTCTCCCTTTCTCTTCTGATATGCAGATTCTGCAGAATGGCATAGTCTCTGCATAATCAATATGTTTTCTTCTTAATCTTTGCTTGATGCTACATCTTGTGTGGTTCATCAAGATCTGATCAAGGCTCACTCACGTTTCACATGGTATCAGAGCTCTCCAATGGCAGATAAAAGCTCAAGTTTTGTATCGTCGATTCGTGAATCCGGGAATCCTACTCTTCCTACGTTTGGTCAAGCTTTAACAATCAAGCTTGATCGTGGAAATTATTTGATCTGGAGAAATCAATTGCTGAACATAGTCATAGCCAATGGTTATGAAGAAATCCTCGATGGATCACTAGCATGTCCTCAAAGGTTCATTTGAGATTCATCATCAAGTGAAGGGAATATGATTCTGAATCTAGATTACACATTCTGGCAGAGGCAAAATTGCCTAGTCATGAGTTGGCTCTATGCTTCCTTAACAAAGCCAATCATGGCCCAAATTATGGCATACAATACTGCTTCTGAAATATGGAAATCCCTAGCAGAAAGTTTTGCTTGCACCTCAAGGGCAAAAATCATGGAACTCTAGCTGAAATTACAGACCACCAAAAAAGGTAATCTTGACCTCTGTGAGTATATGTTGAAATTCGCAATATTTGTGACAATCTTCGAGCCATAGGTGAAAATGTGACTGAGGATGATCAAATAATGGTTGTTCTCAGTGGTCTAGGACCTGAGTATAACTCAATTGTTGCTCCACTCAGCTTTGCAATGATTTCTATAGAAACTTTGCAAAGTCATCTTCTTAGCTTTGAAGGAAGATTAGAGAGACAAAGGTCTGTAGATGAGCAAGTTCTAGTTTAGGCCAATGCAGCAACATTTAATCAAGCTGCAGGAAAGAAAGGATTCAATGGTCATTCTGGTTTTCATTCAGGAAATGGAAATACACCAACAAGGCATTTCTCAAGCCAAGGCAGTCAGTTCAGAAAGAACAGGACTAGAGGTGGACCAACTTAGAAAGCTCAGTGTCAAATCTGTCACAAGCCAAGACATGTGGCAGCTGATTGCTGGCATCGTTTTGACAACAATTATCAACCAAAAACCAGTACCAATCCCACACAGAATCAAGACCCACAGGCTTTCATGGCTAACTCCTCAAATGTTGAAGATACACATGGTTTTTAGGCACTGGTGCTACACACCATGTCACAGCAGATCTTGGCAACTTGTCATTACACAATCCATTTGCTGGGGAAGAAGGAGTCACTGTAGGAAATGGTAAGAGTCTTGATGTGCACAACACAGGTACTACATCCATTCCAACAGCTAAAAGATCCTTATTGCTAAAAGATGTGTTGCATGTTCCTAAAATAACTGAAAATTTGGTTAGTGTCAAAAAATTATGTCAAGATAATGGAGCTTATGTAGAGTTTTATCCTTCTTGCTTTCTTGTGAAGGATCTGACAACTCGAGAGGTCCTGCTCCAAGGAAGAATTGATCAAGGATTATACAAAGTCATGACTGGACTTACTGCTAGCAATACCTCTGATTTTGCTTTTGCTAAAGCTTTTCAACTTTTCAGTATAGCCTCAAATAATTCTGTTTCAAACTTACAACTGTGGCATAATAGGTTAGGACATCCTACCCTTGATGTAATCAACAGGATTATGGTCAAATGCAAGTTGTCTAGGTTTCCTTTCAATAAAACTCCTATATGCAGCTCTTGTCAATTAGCAAAAAGCCATAAGCTGCCTTTTGTAAGGTCTATAACTAGATCAATAAAACCCTTTGAATTGATTCATGCTGATCTTTGGGGCTTTCCCTCTTGTCAATCTGTGAATGGGGCTTGTTATTTTCTGTTATTGATTGATGACTATAGTCGGTTTTCTTGGATTTATCTTTTGCATTCGAAGTCCGATGTCTTAGTTATGTTCAAAAGATTTCAAGCTATGGTTGAGCGACAGTTTGGCTGCAAAATTAAAACACTTCAGTCTGATTTTGGAGGAGAATTTGTGAGTTTCACTTAGCTGGTTCATGAACTTGGTATGGAACATAGGTTCTCATGTCCATATACACCTCAAGCAAAATGGCATTGTTGAAAGAAAGAACAGGCATGTGGTGGAGACTGGCTTGTCTTTGCTTACTACAGCATGTATACCCACAAAATATTGGCCTTTTGCTTTTCAATCTGCTGTGTACCTTATTAATAGACTACCTACAGGAGTTCTTAATCATAACTCTCCATATGAGTTGTTATATAAAAAAATACCAGATTTTACTCATGCAAAAGTGTTTGAATGCTTATGCTTTCCTTGTTTAAGGCCCTATAGGTCTCATAAACTTCAAGACAGATTTGTTGCTTGTTGTTTCTTAGGGTACAACAATAAACACAAGGGCTTTCTTTGCTTCGATATGACCTCCAAACATTTGTACATCTCCAGACATGTGGTCTTTGTTGAACCAGTGTTTCCCTTCCACACATCTTCCACAGAACATGCTCACAATTCCTCCACCTGTCATGTTCCCATTACTCTTTCCCCATCACCTACTCTGCCTGCTTCCTTCAATCCTCCTTGCTCACCTGACATGACTGTCATTGCTCAGTCTCAAACAGCTAGTCCTTCATTTGCTTTCGCTACTTCAAAATCAAATCTTCCCATTTCTTCATCTCCAGTACCTTCAGCTCCACTTGAGCCACCTATGCTTCCCTCCAAAATGGTCACTAGGAGTCAGAATGGGATTTTTAAACCCAAGGTATACACCACAACATATGGCCTTGTTTCTCCTTGGCCCTCCACCTATACTCAAGCTAGTAAATCTAAAAAATGGCTAGATGCCATGACCACAGAGTTCACAGCATTACAAGCTAACAGAACGTGGGATCTTGTGTCTTGTCTTATTGGTAAAAATATTATTGGCTGCAGGTGGGTTTACAAGCTTAAGTATAAACCATATGGGTCCATTGAAAGATATAAGGCTCGTCTAGTTGCTCAAGGTTTCACTCAAACATATGCCATTGACTATTTCGATACCTTCAGTCCAGTTGTGAAACTAGCCACCATTAGAACAGTCCTTACCATTGCTCTCTCAAATGATTGGCTAATCCAACAGTTAGATGTCAATAATGCATTTCTAAATGGTGACCTGTAGGAGCAGGTTTATATGAAACAATCACAAGGCTTTGAAAATGCTTCCTATCCTCATCATGTTTGTAAACTCCGAAAGGCCCTCTATGGCTTAAAACAGGTCCCTCGTGCCTGGTTTAACAAGCTGAAGCTTACACTGATGCAATGGGGTTTCAAATGCACTACTTTCTGATAACTCTCTTTTTGTCTTCTTTGCTGCTGGTGTTGTTCTATATCTCTTAGTCTATGTTGATGATATCATTCTGACTGGATCTAGTATTACTATCATTAAGTCTCTTGTTACCTCTTTGAATTCTTCCTTCTCTTTGAAGGATTTGGGAGCTCTTCATTATTTTTTGGGTATTGAAACTGTCAGAATGCCTCAACAGCTGCATTTGTCTCAAACGAAGTATATTACTGATCTTTTGCATCGGGTAGGACTAGACAATGCCAAACCAACCCTTACTCCAATGGTCAGTAGTCAGGTTCTCTCCATTTCTGATGGCACATTGTTATCTCAACCACTGCTTTACAGAAGCTTAGTGGGTGTCCTCCAATATTGCACAATTACTAGGCCTGATATTGCCTTTTCGGTGAACAAACTTTGTCAATTCATGAGTGCTTCCACTGATTTGCACTTCTAAGCTGCTAAACATGTGCTTAAGTATCTCAAAGGCACACTGTCTCATGGTCTCACCCTCACCAAGTCACAACACCTCTCTTTGATTGCCTATTCTGATTTTGGCTGGGCTGGCTGTCTTGATAACAGGCGCAGCACCAGTGGCCATGTTGTCTTCCTTGGCTCTAGTCCTATCTCCTGGACTTCAAGCAAACAAAAGGTGGTTGCTCGCTCCAGTTGTGAAGCTGAGTACAAGGCATTGGCAAATGCCACTTCTAAAGTGCTTTGGCTGCAATCTTTGCTTCAGGAACTCAGAGTATCTTTGCCTTTTACCCCTTTATTGTTATGTGACAATCTCAGTGCCACCTTTCTTGCAGTCAATCCAATCTTGCATGCTAGGATAAAACATATTGAAATTGACTGCCATTTTGTCAGAGAAAGGGTGCTTAACAAATCTCTCAAACTCTGCCATGTTCCTTCTGCAGATCAATTGGCAGACATACTCACCAAGCCTCTATCCACCAAGCTCTTTCTGTCCAATCGTACCAAACTCAATGTGCTACCTCGCACCTTGTGTTTGAGGGGGAATGTTAAACTAAAATCAGATAATGGATGATGAAGAAGCTGACGTGTCTAGATAGCTGACGTGTACATGCATTCTGTTATGGCTAGCTGTCATTAGCTGTCATCAGAGTTAGTTATTTTCTGTTATCGACTAAATCTCTTCTGTAAGCTTCTAGAGGAAGCCTGAGCAGTTACCAAAATCCCTATATATTCAGATAGCTAGGCATTGTATTATTATCAATTAATTCTTACAAAATATACAGTAAAAGATTATCTTCAGTTCATACAGTTCTTCTCCCTTTCTCTTCTGATATGCAGATTCTGCAGAAAGGCATAGTCTCTGCATAATCAATATGTTTTCTTCTTAATCTTTGCTTCTTGTGTGGTTCATCAAGATCTGATGAAGGTTCACTCACGTTTCACAGTTCTGAGACGAGTTCAGGACAACCTTCTCCAAATACAAATCTTTGGATGGAATAGCTATTGTGTACATGGTGTATTCTCGAAGTGAAATCAAGAGCATTGAAAATTTTCTGGCTTGTGTTTCACCACTACTATGCATTGAGTGGTTCCGAAAACATTCGGCTTTGGCCTTTGGGCACTTGTTAAGGCTACTAGGGAAGGGACCAGTTGAGTATCAACGTGCCATTCTGCTCATGCTCAAACCTCTTCTCCAGCACACACCAATGGATTCTTCCCAGAGTCCACACATGTATGCAATTGTATCCCAGTTGGTGGAAAGCACTTTGTGTTGGGAGGCACTGAGTTTGTTGGAAGCCCTTTTGCAGAGTTGTAGTTCATTGAGTAGTTCTCACCCACATGAACTTGGTTCCTTTGATTGTTGGTGGGGTACTCAGCAGCTGAGCACTAGGCAAGAGGAAGGACTACAAAAAGGAAGTGTGCACTTCGTATAATTGAAAGAAGGCTCTCTTGAAAACAGGGAATGTTATGCATATTGATATCACAAATATAGAGTGAAAAGGAAGTGCACTTGTATAATCTGATTCTGGAACCACCAAATATTGTTATATTTGTTCTGGTAAGACAATGGAGTGCTTGCGCAGAGATTTGAAGCCATATTTTAGTTTGGATCACGCTGGTTGGGTCTTTAATTTCTAGGGCCTCATCTTTTTTCTTTTTGCTGGTTGGGCCTCATTAATTACAGAGCAAAGAACCCATATCATGTTGCAACTCGGCCCAAAAATCCATGTCATGTTAAAAATAACATTTATCGCAAAGATCTCACCCAAACTTGGATTTGGTTATGTCACTTGAGTTATTTTGCTTAGATATAAGTTGTATATTCTATTAAAGTTCATCTTAACTATTAAAACACATTAACATTTAATGGTTGAAATGAGCTTTAATGAAATATATAGCTCAAATCTGAACAACATGACTAGATCCAAATTTATCTCACCCTCATTTCAATAAAATTAAGTTTTACAATTTTCTTCTTATTCATTTGCATTAAACGGCTAGAGCAAAATGGGAAGTAATATGACAATTATTATGTCAAGGAATAGAATGAAAAATATATAAAATTATTTCCTTGCTTAAATGAGACGAAAAATATATTGCTTATCTAGTAACAATATGAATGGAAATGAACGGGAAAAGATTTTTATAGGATTTTATGATTATAAATTTTTTCTTCCCTCATTTAACTCCTTGCTTAAAATTAACTTTTTGCTTATCAAACCCATTCTTTTTTAACTCTAGTGGGCAGATATGTTGAAAGCATTTCTACAAGAAGCCAAGTGGCAACGTGACAAAGATTTACCCTCATTTGAGGACTACCTGAAAAATGCATGGGTGTCGGTGTCAGGCATAGTAATAATTGTGCATTCCTATTTCATGCTCAATCACAATATCACCAAGGAGGCACTTGAGTCTTGCAAAATCCCCATAAGCTCCTCCGTACTTCATCCACTATTTTTAGACTTTGCAATGATTTGGGTACTTCATCGGTATTACCCCTTAATTACCATCTTAATTTCCATTAATTATTAGAATTATATATAAATCCATTAAAACAGAACATTTAAGTCTTCTAAGCTTTTTAATTTGCTCTTGTATTGCAGGCAGAGCTACAGAGAGGTGAAGCAGCAAGTTCAATAGTGTGTTACATGCATGAAATTGGTAATAGTGAGGTGCATCCGTACAAATGCGTACGCAGTTTGCTTGATGAAACATGGAAGAAGATGAACAAAGAGCGAGTCATAGATTCTCGATTCACAAAAACTTTCAAAGACACAGCAATCAACCTTGCTCGAATTTTCCAGACACAGCAAATATTAAGTTTTATTTTGGTTTAGGAGTCTCTTACCTATGCCTCCCATTAAATTAACTAATTCCAGACTTCCTCCTTATTTGTTTCTTAAAATGTTGTATTATAAGTTTTAAGTTGTTAGACTTATAGAATTCAAGATGAGAAAATCTGATTTCCTACAAAGAACTCATGATTACTTTGTAACCGTGTTAAGAATCAAATTAACTTTAAGATTTAAAATAATTATGAGATTGCCCAACAACAATTTACTTACCAAATGTGAAGTTCTTGTTTTGTTTTTTGGATTTGGAGAATCCATTAATGCTATATGCATTCATTCACATTTATAACATAAGTTATCTTGTTAACAATTTTCTTACCAATTGAATTTTGAAGCTATATTAAAATTAGACTCAAGTCAGGTTGGCCTGATTATTAAACGGCCGACATGGTTTAAAATTTATTTCTATTTTTCATTTATCTTTTTACTTTTAATCAAATTTTCTTATTTTAAAAATGATATTTAATTCAAAAATAATAAAATAATCCAAAACCGAGCTGGCCTGATTATTAAACGTGCCTCAATTTGGGCAGCACCAGGCCCGTTTGACAATGCTAGCTACTTGTGAAGCTACGAAGTCACATATGTTATGTTTTTGGTTCAAACCTTCAATATTTAACTACAAAAGAATGTTACTTTTACTGATCCCATGATAACTCGTCACAAAACCGCAGAATGCAAAAGCTCAAAGGCACTGGGCACAACCTAACTGTGGTATCTGAAAATATGAACTTTCAGCACTACATCTTCTCATCTGTTAATCAGCTCAAAGGCACAAACATCTCCAGCGTGCGAGTTATTTTCCTTTGCAAATGAAGGCCAACCAGCAGATAACATGCATGATGATTTGTGATTAAATACTAACTTTACCGACAACATTATTTTGGGCCAGCTATTTAGAGACCCAGCTCAACCTTAAGTGCAGGTTATGTGTATTAGTTCATTGAGTTAAACTTATTTTGCCCACTCTATCTCTAATAAAGCTATAGTGTTACAGAGTCAATATAAGGTAATTGGTATATCACATGGAACTACAAAATAATCACAGATTACCCGAGGCATCGTATGCATTTTGACAACTTAGATGAACATTTTTTTTTTTTTAATTTTCCAAAAAACTTTTTAAGTTAAAATTTCATTGTTTTTAGATTCTCGTTGGATGTTGTGGCTTGTAAAAAAAAAAAAATTACCATTTTTTACAAGAAAAAAAAGGACATTTGGTACAGTTTTAGAGATTAGATGAACATTTTATTGTTTCTTAAAGCACATTTTTAAGTGAAAATTTGAGTTTTTTCAGAATTTGCTTTATTTTTGTTTAAAAAGAGAAATATCTATGGTATCCAAACATCTTACCTCACTGGAGAATTATACGCCGTCCTGCTATTGTTTCTTGCCTTATCATATATGGTGGCATGTGGGTTTTGTTGTTGGTTGAAAATGTGGGAGATTTTGAGGTGGAAAAGGAGAGTAGATTAAGAAATGGTGCGTGTGTATGTGTGGTGTTGGTATTTTTATTAATATATATATATATATATATATATATATATATATTATGTTTAAATGTTACAACTTCTCTATATGTTTATTGTGTTTAAAGGCTTTTGTTATTAGCCTTAAAGCCATTCGGTTATGGCTCTATAACTGCTTTATAAAATGTTTTGAAGTGTTTTAATTGGCTGGATGGTTTTGGTTTTTAATTGGCATTAAGCAGCCAACTTTCATTCTCTTTTATGGGCCAACGGTTTGGCATTAAATATGCTATTAAAAGGAAATGTTTCAGCCATATTATGGATTGTGTAAATGGCTTTAAGTGGCAAACGGCTAGCTTAAAATGTGAAGAGTCACATTAGACTATATATATATATGTGCTTCTACAATTGGAATTATACACATTCATAAATGCAACCTAATTGTAGTGTGTGCATACCCTTTGCTTATATTGTGTGAGTAAATATTTGGGTAGAGAAGGGTGTTGGAGGGAGTCTTTTTCTCCTATTTGTGCAGAATATTGAAGGATAAACGGTGTGGCTACCGAGCTGTTATATCTTGGAGGCAACACGTCTAGANAATTGGAATTATACACATTCATAAATGCAACCTAATTGTAGTGTGTGCATACCCTTTGCTTATATTGTGTGAGTAAATATTTGGGTAGAGAAGGGTGTTGGAGGGAGTCTTTTTCTCCTATTTGTGCAGAATATTGGAGGATAAACGGTGTGGCTACCGAGCTGTTATATCTTGGAGGCAACACATCTAGAACTCGCTGCACTTGGTGGATATACTAAAAATCACCTGCGAGAGGCGTGAATTGTCTTAAAGAAAGCGAGATACCCATGCTTCATCCTGGTGCCACATCTCTAATTTTCTCAATCCTATTGTTATTATTTGTATTTTATTTTCTATCTTGTAGGCTTGGGAACAACAATTTTAAGATAGATTCAAAACTAGACTTATTTCCCATGGATCCTACAATCAAACCAAATGGAAGTGTTGGTGATCTCAACAAGCCTTTCAAGTTCATAGGTGTTCACTTCAATTGATGGAAGGGAAAATTTCTTTTCTACTTGAACCTTTTGAAGGTGTCTTATGTTCTCTTAGATTCAAATCCTAAAAAGACATCTATTGATGGGATAAGCGAAACAGAAAAAGAGCTCCATGATGAAAAAGTAGCAAAGTGGGAGAAGGATGAATATCATTGTTGCTATTATTTACTCAATTGTTTATCTGATGAATTTTATGATTATTATGAAAGGACTTACTCCACTGCGAAGAAAATTTGGAATGCCTTGCAGAAAAAATATGATACAGAGGATGCTGGTGCAAAGAAATATGCTGCAAGTCGTTTCTTACGTTATCAAATGACGGATAATCGTTCTATTGTGGAGCAAACTCAAGAGTTTCAAATGCTTGCAAATGAAGTGAAATCAGAAGGCATAAAAATAGAAGATAATTTCCTTGTTGCTGCCATCATTGACAAGCTGCCTCAATCATGGAGGGAGTTCCAAAAGACACTTCGTCACAAGCAAAAGGAAACAAGCTTGGAGAGTTTGATCACTTGCATTAGAGTGGAGGAAGGAGCTAGAAGCCAAGACATGCTTATGACTCAAAACGGCAATGGTAGTTCCCCAACTAGCACCAAGGTACATGCTCTTGGAACTAGTGACTTTTTGCCTAAATGTCAGAATCAAAATGTTGTTTTGAAGCCGTATAAGAAGGGGATAAAAAAATCATAAAAGAAAAGCCCATATAATAATAAGGGCAACTTCACCCAAAAGAGAAATGAACCACCCTTTAGATCTTCTTCATGTTTTGTTTGTGGCAAGCATGGGCATTTTGCAAAAAGTTGTAGATACCGGAAACATGGGCCTAATCCTCAAGACAACATTACCGAAAAGCCACTTATGGCTATGATTACTGAAGTTAACATGATTGAAGGGTCTAAGGGTTGGTGGGCTGATTCTGGTGCTACTAGGCACGTTTGTTTAGAAAAGGATTGGTTCAAGGTGTTCAAACCTTATGAGAATCCCAAGGAAATAATGTTTGGTGATGCCTATAGTACGAATATTTTGGGTGAAGGTGATGTGGAATTGAGCTTTACTTCTAGGCGAGTTCTTACTCTCAAGAATGTGCTCTATACCCCCCAAATGAAGAAGAATCTTATGTCTTCATATCTCCTTAATAAGGCTAGCTTCAAACAAACTATTGAATCTTATTAATATGTAATTACTAAGAATAGAATGTTTGTGGGCAAAAGGGTATGCTAGTGATGGTATGTTCAAATTGAATGTTGACATGAATAATATGTTTTCAAGTTTTGTTTATATGCTTTCTTCTTTTAATTTTTGGCATGAGCATTTATGTCATATAAATAGCAAATATGTGCAAAGGATGAGGAACTTATGATTAATTCCTAAACTAAGCAAAGATTTTGAAAAATATGATTTTTGTAGTATGTCAAAAATCACAAGAGGATCTCCCAAGAGTGTTACGAGAGATTCTGAATTTTTGGATTTGATTCATACTGATATATGTAAATTTGATGGTGTTTTGACTCGTGGAGGAAAAAAGTATTTTATCACTTTTATAGAAGACTTTTCAAAATATACTTATGTATATTTGATGGCACATAAAAGTGAAGCTTTTGAGAAATTAATTTTTTTTTTCTAAATGAAGTTAAAAATCAATTTGGAAAGAAAATAAAGCATTTTTGAAGTGATAGAGGAAAAGAGTATGAATCAAATGAATTGAATAATTTTATTCAAAGTTTAGGAATTATTCATGAAGTTACTCCTCCTTATTCACCTGCCTCTAATGGAGTTGTTAAACGTAAAAATAGAACTCTTATTAATCTTATGAATTCTATGCTTTTACATTCAAGTGCTCCATATAGTTTTTGGGGTGAAGCTATTTTAATTGCCTATTATGTTCTTAATCGTATTTCTCACAAACAGCTTTTTAAAACTCCTTTTGAGTTATGGAAAGGGCATAAACCTAGTTTGAGTTATTTTAAAGTTTGGGGCTGTTTAGCCTATGTGAGGATTGTAAATCCAAAAAGATCTAAATTGGGTATTCAAGCTTCTACTTGTGCTTTTGTTGGTTATACTTTGAATAGTACAACATATAAGTTTTTTTTTTTTTTTAATTATCTTGAACACAATGTGATTATAGAATCAAGTGATGCTATTTTTCATGAAAATAAATTTCCATTTAATTTTAAAAATAGTGAGGGTACAAGATTTTTAAATGAAAACGAACCTCACTCTTCTACTCTTTCTACTTCTATACAAGTTGAAAGAAATTTTGAAATAGAAACTAGAAGGAGTAAAAGAGCTAGAGTGGAAAACTATTTTGGTCCTGATTATATAATTTATAATGTGGAGGATACTCAAAGTTCTTTGCAATAAGCTTTAGCATCACATTATTCTATTTTCTGGAAAGAAGCAATAAATGATGAAATGGAATCTCTTATGTCTAATAGAACATGGAAATTAGTTGAGCTACTGGTTGTAAATGGGTTTTAAGGAAAAAGTTAAAACCTGATAGTACTATAGAAAAATACAAAGCGAGATTGGTGACTAAGAGTTTTACCCAAAAAGAAGATTTAGATTTTTTTGATACTTTTTCTCTTGTTGCTAGAATTTTATCCATTAGATTGTTGATTGCTATTGCTACTATTCATAAAATGTATATTCATCAAATGGATGTAAAGACAGCTTTTTTGAATGGAGATTTAGATGAAGAGATATATATGCAACAACCTGAATGTTTTGTTGTGGAAGGCCAAGAGAATAAGGTATGCAGATTGGTTAAATCTTTGTATGGACTTGAACAAGCACCTAAGAAATGGCATGAGAAATTTGATTTGTGTATACTTGAAAATGGTTTTAAATCTAGTGAATGTGATAAATGTTTGTATTTCAAATATGTTGATAATTCTCATGTTATTATAAGCTTGTATGTTAATGATTTGTTAATTTTTGGTACAAGTTTATCTATTATAGAAGGTACTAAAAATTTGCTTCATAATTATTTTAGCATGAAATATCTTGGTGAAGCAAATGTTATTCTTGGCATCAAAATCACTAGAATGCATGATGAAATTTTTCTTGAACAATCTCATTATGTAGAGAAAGTTTTGAACAAATTTGGTTATAATAATGCTAAGCATGCTCTAACTCCTTTATCTGCTAATGTTAGTTTATATCCTACTTCGGAGGATAAATTTATTGTGAGACTATAGAAATATGCTAACATTGTTGGGAGTTTTCGTTATTTAACTAATTGTATAAGGCCTGATATTGCATTTGCAGTTGGACTACTTGGTAGATTTACTAGTAAACCAAGTATAGAACATTGGCATGAAGTTGACCATATTATGAGATATTTGTGTGGTACTAAAAATTATGGTTTATTTTATAAAATATATCCAGCTGTGGTTGAAGCTTATGCTGATGCTGATTACAATNCTGATATTGCATTTGCAGTTGGACTACTTGGTAGATTTACTAGTAAACCAAGTATAGAACATTGGCATGAAGTTGACCATATTATGAGATATTTGTGTGGTACTAAAAATTATGGTTTATTTTATAAAATATATCCAGCTGTGGTTAAAGCTTATGCTGATGCTGATTACAATACATCAGGTGACTCTCTTTGTACTTCTGGTTACATATTTACTTTGGGTGGTTGTGCAATTTGTTGGAAATCTAAGAAATAACAAATAATTGCAAACTCAACCATGGAAACTGAACTTACTACTCTGACAGTAGCTAGTGGTGAGGCTAGCTGGTTGAGAAATTTATTATATGAAATTCCTATTTGGGGAAAACCAATACCACCTATATTGATATATTGTGATAGTACTGCTGTTATTGGTAGAGTACAAAACTGTTACTATAACGGTAAATCCAAACCTATAAGGAGGAAACATAATATTGTGAGATCTTACATAAATAATGGTACCATACATGTGAGTTATGGAAGATTAGAAAATAATCTTGCGGATCCGTTAACAAAATCTCTAAATAGAGAAAAGCTTTGGAATACATTAAGATGGATGGGGTTGAAGCCCAAGGAAAATCATACTACTTATGAGGATACCCTACCTAGTGATTAGAGATCCTAAGAACTAGGTTCAAAGGGAAAAACAAATCATAGAGTAAGTCATGAGTGTGGGATACACCATATATTTAAGAGACTATTCTTCTCATAAACCATCCCTAAGGTGTAGGTGTATTTATCTTGCAACATGATGGAGGATGAGTTTTCTAAAACTCTTAATGAATTATGTAGCTTTAAGAGTGGGGTGTCACAAAATGACAAGAGCACCCTTGACAGGTTCACCTATATGAGTATTATGAAGTGAGGTTGCTTCTATGAGAATAAGGGTTTAATTCTCGAATAATACTCATGAAACCAGGATAACGCACAAAGGCCGGTTTAATGTGCGGGCTTAGGGCTCTCTATTGCACTTGGATTATTATGTGTAAGATATATATCTTGTCTCTCTTAAGCACTCATAGTTCAAGGCAATAGACCACTATTGGCTCTGGAGCAAATATATCTATTTTTACTAAGTAGAGGTAACCTCTATTATGGATAATAGTCTGTCTCTACCCAAGTGTCTACATGTTTGTGTTTTGTGTTTAATTTTTATAAAAATAAGTTGGGGATTATTGGTATTTTTATTTTATATATATATATATATATATATATATATATATTATGTTTAAATGTTACAACTTCTCTATATGTTTATTGTGTTTAAAGACTTTTGTTATTAGCTTAAAGCCATTCAATTATGGCTCTGTAACTGCTTTATAAAATGCTTTGATTGACTGAATGGTTTTGGTTTTTTAATTGGCATTAAGCAGCCAATTTTCATTCTCTTTTATTAGCCAACGGTTTGGCATTTAATATGCTGTTAAAAGGAAATGTTTCAGCCATATTATGAATTGTGTAAATGGCTTTAAGTGGCAAACGACTAGCTTAAAATGTGAAGAGTCACATTACACACACACACATATATATGTGTGTGTGTGCTTCTACAATTGGAATTATACACATTCGTAAATGCAACCTAATTGTAGTGTGTGCATACTCTTTGCTTATATTGTGTGAGTAAACATTTGGGTAGAGAAGGGTGTTGGAGAGAGTCATTTTCTCCTATTTGTGCAGAATATTGGAGGATAAACGGTATGGCTACCAGGCTATTGTATCCTGGAGGCAACGCGTCTAAAACTCGCTGCACCTAGTAGATATACTAAAAATCACCTGCGAGAGGCGTGAATTATCTTAAAGAAAGCAAGATACCCGTGCCTCATCCTGGTGCCACATCTCTAATTTTCTCTATCATATTGTTATTATTTGTATTTTATTTTCTATCTTGTTGGCTTGGGAACAACATGTCGGAAATGACAAAAGAATGGGTGCATGTAGTTGTTAAAAGAAATTGAATTTGAACTACAGCATTTGCATGAAGATCTCTAGAAATAAAGAAAAGATTCTGCTTCAAAAAGTTCTTTTTTCAATACTAACAAAATATCTCTAGAGTACCCAAATGCACTAACTGAACTGATATTCATCTTATTGCTGCTCTTCCTTGCTCGCTAGTAGTTTATGGTGGTATGTGAGTTTCTTTTTGGTTAATGAAGTGGGTGATTTGGGGGCTCTGAAAAGGGAACAGATTAACAACTGCGTATTTATGGTGGTATGTGGGTTTTCTTTGAAGAAGTTCGTTGACGCGGAATGGCTTAGTGTTGAGGAAGCCTAAAAATATATGTCAAATAATCTCATTGTTTTCTGGTTTAGTTTTGGTTGTGGGCTTATTTTAATTTTCTGTTTAGAGATATTTTATTAATTGAAGAGTATTTTTGTTAGGTTAGTTATTAAGTACCACAAATTGTATTAATACCATATGTATAACTAAATATTAAGATGATCTATGTTATGTTATTTTTTTTTTTATGTCATGTATTTTGTAGGTCTCATATATCAATTAAGTAGAACAAATCATACAAATAATTTCAGTTTTTAATTTTATTTATGGTATTGAATAATTAGCTTTATTTGTATCTTTTACATATATATATACCAATGGGGTTTAGTTCAATCGATGTACTTCGCTTACAAAGCCTAAATTCGAATCCCAGTACTATTAATTTTCTTCTCGTAGATAATCTATAAATACTATTATAATTTATTTGGGCTTTGTTTTATATTATTTGGGTACTTTGATACCCTTGTCCTTGTGGCATTAGGATTTCTCCTTACAGAAGGAGAGTTAAGTTAGAGCAGCGTATTTAAAGGTTGCTTTGTTCCTTTTAGGAGAGTTCAGAATTCAGAAATTTTCTTTGATTTTGTGATGCGAGCATGCCCTAGATGGTGATTTATGGTGGGATGTGGATTTCTTTGGAAAATTGTCCTTCATAATTTCCCTTCTTCCCTGATCTCTAGAAGTAAAGCAAGGATTAGACAAAGGAATTTTATCTAGGTACCTAATAAAGTTAATAAAACCTGTCAATTCATAGTTATAGTTTAAACAAATTTAACCTAGTTTTCTTTTTTCCTTTGGGGGTAGTAAGATATTATGCATCAGTCGAAGAGTGGAAGAATAATGAAAACGGAATAGGACAAAAGGGAACTGCTAACATAAACATTAAAAAAACATGAGAAGAACAAGTTTAGTCTTTTATTTTTTCAGTTATTTTACTTTTTATATAATTTTCTTTTGAGTTATATTTTTGTTGTTATAATCTGAATAGGATGTTTTGAAGAAGCAAATTGCGGACAGGATCTAGTGTCACTGAGTTGTGGGGAATTGCAGCCATCATGTCAATGTCAAGCTTGCCACCTGATATCATTGCCAATATTCTTGTAAGACTACAAATCTCTGATGCCTTGTGTGTGTGCTCAAAGCAATGGTACAGTTTCATTGTACATCCTTATCAACAAATTCTAGTAAGACTACCAGTCAAATCTCTAATGCGTTTTATGTGTGTCTCAAAGCAATGGTACAGTTTCATTGTAGATACAGATTTCACCAATAGGCATCATTACCATTCCATGAAAACTAAGTCTGATCTAAATCTCATTACCCAGATCATTATCGAGAAACATGGACCAGGTTTCTTGACAGTCCCTTTTGGTGATGACGATGATTTTGGCCTAGCCAGGATCACTCCTATGCCGCCTTTACCGACTGATAGGATATTAGGTTGTTCCTAGGGCTTGATTTGTGTTCGTAGTTCTCTTTTGTAGATTGCTTTATGGAACCCATCAATTGGAAAGTACAAGAGCGTGCCCCTTGAGCCAATTGACTATCCCCGTATTCACTATCCCTTCTTGGGATATACTTACGTCCAAGATTACTTTTTTGGATTTGGTTATGAACCTGTCCATGATGACTATAAGCTGTTAAGAGTTGTAAAGTTTTCTAATTCGCTTCCTGAGGTAAAGGTTTATAGCTTCAGATTGCATTCTTGGACAAGGGTTCAAGGTTGGCCATGTGGTGAAAATTTCAAGTTCGACAAGTATTTGTCATCTGTGGTTTTCAAAGGTGCTTTACACTTTTTGATAATTAATATCTTGGACCAGAGAAGTGTTCTTGCCTTTAATCTGAACACAGAGGAATTTACACTGTACCCTGTGCCTATTCAATGTGAAGATTCTCGCATCAGCTTAGAGGTCCTAAGGGGATGCCTTTGAATATGGAGAAATATTCTAATGACCGGCCATGAAATTTGGATGATGCAGCAATATGGGGTGAATGAATCTTTGGTGAAATGCTACTCAATTGAAAACGGGACAATCGTTCGGACTCCGGGTAAACCAATAATGATTTCAAAGGATGGTAAAAAGATTCTCTAGAGTGATTCATATTCTTTTTATTGGCATAACACTGAAAGCCAAAGAAAGGAGGAGGTTGAATTATATGGTTCAACTCCTGTTGGGGTACTCGGTTTTTGTGAGACCCTATTCTGTGTAGGAAACCTTCTATTGCTAAATTCAGATATTGGGGCTGAAGAGAACCAAGAAAACCAGAATAGAAGAGGAGGATAAAGTTGATACAAAATCTTCAGCAGCAATCTATGTAAAAAGCCTTTAAGTTCTACATTGTTGATTGAGTTGTTGCTTATTTTGTTAAAGGAGGTAGATCTGTGCTATCCTTATATATAGATTCGGTCCAACTTATAGTAGTTCTATCTGTTTTTAGGTTTAGCTTTCAGTAGTAACCAGGAGAAACATGTTCTTAGCATTACTCAAGTATGTAGTTTAACTGATAGGGATATGATAATTTGAGGTCTATATTTTCAGTTGTAATCTACTCTTGTATCTTGTGTATTACATTTTAGCTTTATTTTGTTAAAGATGGATTACACGCCCTATCACATTTGAGGATCTTATGCATTTAGCATATTTTTCTTTTATTTATTAAGATTCTTAGAAGATCTTTATTAATCCAAAAGAAAGGTTATATAGATTTTATATAGTAATGAAGCTTTCCATCAGCTTTTGCCATTTTGAGGGAATTTATCTGTGATCACTATTATATCTTTGGTCAAAATTTCTCAAAACCAACATCTGGATTTCTTTTGAAAGCTTGTTGATTGAAACTGAAAATGCTAAATTAAATTCTTCATTTTTTATATTTACTTTTCTTTGGTAAAGTTAATATTCACCTTCACAATCAGATTTGATTTCCAGATCTCAAACTGAATATTGAATAATGCTGTTGACTAAGAAAATGTTTCAAAAAGTAAAGATTAAATTTTATTTTGGTTTAGGAGTTTCTTACCTATGCCTCCCATTAAATCAACTAATTCCAGACTTCCTCTATATTTGTTTCTTACAATCTTGTATTATAAGTTTTAGGTTCCTAGGCTTATAGAATTCAATATGAGAAAATCTGATTTCTTACAAAGAACTCATGGCCATTTTGTAACCATGTTAAAAATCAAATAAACTTGAAGGTTTAAAATAATTATGAAAAGGCCCAACAACAATTTTCTTACTAAATGTGAAGTTCTTTTTTTCCTTTTTGGATTTGAAGGATCCATTTATGCTATATATGCATCCACATTTATTCACATTTATAACACGTTATATTGTTAACAATTTTCTTCCTAATTGATATAACATATGTTATCTTTTCAACAATAATAGGGCTTAACCTGTTTAAAATTGGGCTAGGACTTGAATTTTGAAACCATATTAAAATCATGTTTTTGTGGGCTCGGCTTGAGTCAAGTTAGCCTGATTATTAAACTGTTGGCACAGTTTAAAATTTATTTATATTTTCCTTTTATTTTTCTATTTTTAATCAAGTTTTCTTATTTTTAATATATTTTTCTATTTATTCTTATTTTAAAAATAATATTTAATTCAAAAATATTAAAATAATCTAAAACCAAGCCGGCCGGCCTAATTATTAAACAGGCTTCAGGCTTCAATTTGAGCCGGGCCGGACCGTTTGACAATGCTACTTGTGAAGCTATAAAGTCATATACATATCTTACATTTATGGTTCAAACTATCAATGTTTAACTATAACAAAATGTTACTTTTACTGATTACCCATTATACCTCTTCACAAAACTGCAGAATGCAAAAAGCTCAAAGGCACTAGGTACAACCTAACTGTGGCATCTAAAAAGATGAACTTTCAGCATTACATCTTCTCTGTTAATCAGCTCAAAGGCACAAACATCTCCAGCTTCCAAGTTATTTTCCTTTGCAAATGAAGGTCAACCAGCAGATAACATGCATGATGATTTGTGATTAAACAGTAACCTTACCGACAATATTCTTTTGGGCCAGTTATTTAGAGACCCAGCTCAACCTTAAGTCCAGGTTATGTGTATTAGTTCATTGAGTTAAACTTATTTTGCTAATTCTATCTCTAACACTACAAGAAAAAAGTTATTTTCTAATGAAAAAAATTTAACGGAATAAAATTTCGTCAGAATTTATAAAAAATTCCAACGAAAATTCTAACGGTTAAATTTTGTAAAAAATTCAGCAGAAATTTGAACAGAATTTGTTTACCATTGAAATTTTTCATCAAAATTACTGTTAGAATGTACTAAAAAAGTTATTTTTTAAATTCTAATGGAATATTCCAACAGTTGGAATTAGTAAAATTGGCAAAAAAAATTTAGTAACTCCTATGGTATTTGGAACGTTTTTTTCTCTTTTTTCTCAATATCTTTCCCTTCTTGCTATGTGGTTGGTGGCCGTAGCTCGCTATGCTATCTACAGAGTAGTCGGTTACTCAAGCTTCGGACTTGTCGACACCTCCGTGCCCCTTTTTCATTCAATTTAAAAAACTTAGGGCCTATTTGCTTTCGGAAATGTTTCCTTATTTCTATTTTCAATTTTTATTTCTTGAAATACATTTTCATTTTCAATTTTTAAACTTTAGGAAACATATTTGGTTTATAAAGTTGAAAACTGTTTCTAGAAAATGAAAACAATGAAAATACGTTTGGTATAAAAATTTCAAAAAATGAAAATTATGAAAACATGTTTGGTTAATATATTTTCTATTCATTTCACGTCTATTTTCAATAAGATTTTAGATAATTTATCTCTGTGTATATATATATATATATATATATATATATACACACACCAAAACAATAACTAGTTTGCTATCCTTAGTTTGTATAGCTTAGAAACCCCATATATGCAAGAAAATCTCACATAGTATTACTCTTGCATCTTTTTTTTTTTTTTTGTTTTTTAAGATCACTTTTACATTTGCATGTAATTTTGTTAATGTGAGTCTGTGACGGCATTTTTGGAGTAAACTGTAAGAGTTTTTCTTTATTCTGAAACATTAATATGAATTATAAGTAAAAAATTTAATAAGACAATATTATTATTAAATCCAGCCTTTGCAGTATGAGACAGTAAAATGTGTTGATAACTACTTTTTTCCACTACCAAAGCACCTGTTATAACTTCTAATTCACCATTAGCTAAATTTCACTGGATAATTCATATACATCTTAGTTATGATAGCTTAATACATGAATTCTCCATCATACAGCTTAACACTTTGTAAGATGTAAATCTAGAAACTTAGCTGTCTTGTCCATCAAGTATCAAATTTGCGCCTGGAAAATGAAATAATATGATTCTACAGTAGATTATTGGCATTGACCCCCATAATGTACTCAGCATGAGCATAATCCTTGATGAACTAAACACTTTGCTTATCCACATCA
The DNA here is from genome assembly GCA_003255065.1 of Cercis canadensis. Taxonomy (NCBI): domain Eukaryota; kingdom Viridiplantae; phylum Streptophyta; class Magnoliopsida; order Fabales; family Fabaceae; genus Cercis; species Cercis canadensis. The sequence continues at coordinate 137,666 of QAOA01006485.1, read as the reverse complement.
TGCAACTTAAGGCTATCAATCAAATTCCCAACATCACGAACATTTGAAAGAGTGTATTGGCCCCCATAGCCGATGAAAAGAGGGAGGTTATGGGGAATGTTGGAGAGGTTATAAAATGGAGGAAATGCTTCCCCATAATGCATAATATTATAGTCTAGTCTCTCATCGTTGAATTTTGCCAAAACCCCATATCTAATAGTTGCAAGTTCTCATAAGATTACAGAAAAAGCTTCTCAATTGAGTTATATATGATTAATTAAATGAACTATAATAGTAATGGACAAGGTAACTAGATGGAGAAATCTTACTCTAAGCCAAACGCATCATGTTCTTTGTTGATGTTGGCTGAGGCTCATTTATAAAAAATAAATCAACCGTTGAAGAATTGAGAGAGCAATTTTTACCTGAAACAGAAACATAACATTCAAGAAAAGCATATAATCAGAAATTTTATTTCTATAAAATATAAGATTGATTAAAACTCTGTTGCATAGAGTTTGGGCAAAGACTTTATACCAGTAAGTGCAATAAACAAATCATAGCAGTCCACGCCTGGGTAAGCGTAGAGAGAGACTTGTTAAAGGCAGCAATAGGTAACCTAGTCAAAGGAATTGTCAAGGAGAGCTTTTGATTAGATTGAAAGCTTAATGGAGTTATAATGTATAAGGAGGCAAATTTCAATGTTGTTACTTACCCTTTGGGATTAAATTCGGAAAGTCCAAAAAGGTTCGTGACTTGTCAACAAAACCAAGCATTTCAAGTATATGGTTTCAGGATACTTGTAATTAAGAGGATTATTGGTTAGCTTATGTACCTCACCGACAAAGGACATGGCAGCAACAACTCCAAGTGCAGTGTTCATGTGGCTCAAATAGGCAATGGGACTCAACAAGGCTGCTGATTTCAGCTGGTTCACTAATTTCCCTTATGAAAAGGATGCCAAAGCAATTAAAGTCCCCTGCCAAACACGATTTTCCAATACAGTTAGATGGTATGCTAAAATTGATTATGTCTATTAACTGGTTAAATTTTAGAGACGTTACTGTTAGGTACTTACGTTTATTCAAACTTCAAAGCAACTCAAGTAAAAGGGTCAAGTTATATGATGTTTTACAAGAGAATGGCCAACTCAAGTAAATATGTTTTTCAACTAAAACCAAAGCAGATTCATTAACACAACTGGTGTCTTTTCCTGAAGGAGGATTGCCAGCTCCAAAACTCCAGTTACTTTCCATAGATAATTGCATAAATCTCTCACCCCTAAATAAATTGGCATCACTGACTTCATTACATATTAGCAAACATCTAAATCTTCAATCACTAGATCATATTGAGCACCTCACATCTCTTAAATATCTAAAGGTTAAGGATTGTAAACAGAAGGATATTGGTAGTTCCTTTCACGCATGCCACACACCAGCATTGAGGAGTAAATAATGTTACAGAAGAGAAATGAAATTAGCTTGGTTTCTAAATTCACTATACAGAATTCCAACCATAAAGAGGAAACACACACACACATAAGTATATAGATGGATGGATAGATAGATAGATACATAGATAGATAAAGAAAATATTCATATATGAATAAATAAACACCTAAGCCTGATGATAGATTCCCTGTAAAATCAGATAAGCATTTCAGTTTACTGCATCTCTACATAAGTAGACAGTAATTAACACATATAAAGCATACTGAAAATACCTTGGCCTCTCAGACTTTGTTGTCCAAGAGAAAGGAGGTGTGCCATATATTGCTGCAAGCATGTAAATATGGCATAAGGCATAAGCCAAACAAAAAATAATGTTAAAGAAAAATACTGTTGTCACATCAAACATTTTATCCCAAAGCATGCCCAAGTAACACACTTGGCTTTTCCAACCTTAGATCAAACTATACACTTGCTTTCAATGAAGGGAAAAGAAAACCTTTGAACATGTCTTCTGAGCCATTTCAAATGTAAGGCAAATTTCTAAGAATCATAACTGCCTTCATGAAATGAAATTCTACAACCATACGTTCAAGTAGTTAGGAAAGGAAGCAAACTTGACATTATGGCCAAAAGTTTTTTGCTTGAATTTGGTCAAATCAATGCTTGTTTTAGCTTTCAGCACAACTTAGTATTAGGCACAAAATCCCATTCATTTTGTGAAGGAGCCAATGGGTACAACAAGAAACAACAAAAATAAATATAGACAAATCCTCACCAAAAACATACAACCCACCAATAAATTGGAGATTAACAAGAGCACCATTCTCAAATGAATCCAAGCTTTAACAAAAAAGTTTTAACAGTATTTGACTCACGTATTGCTAGTGAGACCCATAACCAAACAGATGGTGTGCACAACCATATCATACAATCATCAACCTTCTATGTTTACCAACCCTCCCTTGCCCACTTGAGTTTCAATTCAATAAATACCATTCCCTTAATAAACGCCTTGAAAACGTCAGGCTCATGAATTGCCTTTGCTTCCAGAACTGTGCTTCTAGCTTTGAAGCTTTGAAAGAGAAACTTGGGAATTGTTCATACATTGCTCATGATATACAAAATAGGTCATTCATTGGAAATTTTCAGCAAAACTAGCAGAATTAATATATAAAAAAGATTACTATGCTCTGTTTACAGCAAAAAAGAGTAGAATGAATTGAATACCATAAAATTCCCTCTCCATTTAGCTCACAAAGCATTAATGTTAGATAAACTTATAGTAAAGATAATAAAAAGAGATTATATAAACTTGGAGGAAAGCACAAAAATTCAAACTCTGTTGCCTTGGCTTGCTTGCTTCTGGTTCACGAAGCTTAAATTGCACAAAAAGAAGAACACTGCTTGCCTATCATGAACGAAGAGAAGAACATTTCACTTAAAATCCATTTTCATTATAATTACAAGACTGTCACCGCCTTTTTAATTATTTTTATTATAATTACAAAATTGTCACCGCATTTTCACTTTTTCATTTTTGGTTTTCAAAAATTTTAAAAAGAAACACTGAAAACAACTTTTTCACGATTTTAGATTTGGGCCCAATTTAAAAAATATTTTCATTAAACTTGACTAAATACGTTTTTAGACTCATTTTCTATTTTCATTGAAAATAAAAACAGAAAATAACCAAAATAAACAGCCCCTAATTTTTCTATTAAGCCTTCTCAATTTCTCTCCTCAGAATTGAAACCCTAGGGTTTAGAATGAATTGCTGACACTGCTATGATCTACGCAATTACGTCTGTTGAAGATGAACAAAGGTACCTCAAACCCGGGCAGCAGTAGCTGTGTTGTCCATGCGGTTCGCCCAAAGCGCGACCTTACAACTAATTGGGAAGTCGATCTCGTTAAGGAACTTGAGGATAATCTGTTGAAAATTTGCTCTGGAACTATCACTGGTGAAGATGAAGCTCGTATTCAAGTGAATTTTTCTGAAGGTTTGGTAAATGTCTGTCAAATTTCATTTCCCCATTCCCCCCGCGCCACGGTCTCTCCCAGCAGAAAAATTTTCTTTTTCTTCCATTTATGCATTTTAGATTAAAGCACTATTTTCCTCCCTGACCCCGTTGGATATAAATTTGATCTGAATTAGCTGTTTCTGGGTAATTGTAGCTGCTTTGCTGATTCAGAATTCAGTTCAGGTGCATAGTCGCAAGGTGGAATATCTCTACACCTTGGTATTGCGAACTATAGAGTTCCTTTCACATACAAGGTTTGATCTTGAAGTTAAATTATGGCTAATTGTTCCAGAATTTATTTGAATTTTGATGTGTAATCTTGGGTTCTAGCTTTATCTAAAAGGGCTTATGGACTTAGTGAAAGAAAAAAAATATCTTCTGCAATCTTGGAACTTTACATTCATAATATCCTATGAAAAGGAAAAATCTGTTCCAGCTTTCTTTCTCCACCCCATTACACTTTTCTTTGTTAATCGATGCACAGTCTTGGCATCCCACTTTATGTCTTTGTTGATGTCATTGGCATACCATAAACTTGACTGTTTAGTCAAATTTTATGAGGAGCGGATACATAAAAGCAAACAAATAAGCCAAATTGAATGTCATTAGTGAAATCCCCAGCAGCATTTGATTAGTATTTTCAGTACAGTAATAAGTTCTTTTGGATATTGTTAAAGAATTAATTTAAAGATGAATTTAGACTGAAAGCTTGGTTTATGTATAAACTTTCCGTTTGGTTGATTTGTATATAATTCCATTTTATTTCTCTTGATATTGTAAAAGAAACTACTATTTGAGGACATAACCCTCTGAAAACTCAAACTGCTAATGATGTGATATGCAGTAAACATTATGCAAGATTCTTTTGTATAATAAGCAGTGGCTGGGATCAACAACATGTAGAAATATTCTAAAGTGCTAATTCTTGTTCTTAAGGGATTATCAATTTTAGAGTAGGTTAGTCTTTCCAATAGATGATAAGCCTATTGTTTTTTGTTGCTCAAACTTGTTTGTGCTCTTGGAGTGGATTGCCTTTGATGTTGCAGTAGTTATTGGTATTGCATATGGACTCCAAGTATAATTTAGCTTCTTAGGATATTAATTACATGCCACTAATTCATATTGCAGTAATTCATGGCATTGTTTCTAGGTGCACATTCTATTCTTGCTCCTTGGCACTACAGCTCGTATACCTTAAAGCATGTCAAAGCTCTTTTGCTTCTGAGCTGTGATGGGTTCAGCACTAATGGGTAGCTACTATTGCCACTAATTGCAAGTAAGATTTGAGAATTCTCTTCAAATCTTAATTTAGAAATTTAAACTATTTTGATTTTTGAGCTTTTAAATGAATTCGAATTCCCTTTTTGGATGTGGCTAGTGTTATTCATTCATTTCTTTCGAATAAGTCTATAAGATTTTAATTCTCTGAGAAAAAAACAGATTTGTATTATATTGATAAATCAATGGTGTATTGGGTATGTTTTCTATTGATGTTTATGTGCGTTTCTTTTTCCTCATTCTATTAATCTGTGATATTACTGTTAAAATATGTAATTGATGCTTCTGGTGTAGAGAAGAAAATGATTTTCTCTGTTAAGATGGCGATCCTTTTACCATTTTATCATATTCGTCCTTGTTCATTTTCTTTTTAAATGGAATGTATTACTAATAATGGAGTATCTAATGGATTGTTTTCTCTTGCTGCACGCTCATAAGTTTCCCATTTCTATTGGCTCCAAGTACCAAGCAACACGACAGAATACATTCTACTTGTTTATGGCATGTCTGATTTAAATGTGGCTTTCCTACTTGTTCAGTGAGCAATGAGGATACACTTGAGTGGTTTGGTCATATGACTGATCAGCTAGTTATTCTTAGCAGAAGCAAACTAATATGACTCTTGCATTAAGAGTTTCTATAATGAAAATGTGAGAATGAAAAATTCCGATCAATTTAGAGACTGATTAATTGGGACTCATTGAGATACAGGAAATTTACAGAACTATTCTGAGGAATTTGACATTCCTAGTAGATAAATACTTAAACTGCGACATAATGGAGCAGCCAACAATGGAGACCAAGCTGTAGTTGAGCTCCATTAAGTACTATGGTTGAGTTGCTAGTAATATGCTAACACGTTTTGATTTGATTCACTATCTATGCTAGTTTAATAATAACTTGCCATGCTGTAATGCTGGTTTGAATGGGAGGTTTCTATTAGAGAAAACCAGTATTTATTAAAATTACCAGTAGACATATGATGGCAGTATCATCTGTTCAGAATAAGCATTGAGTGTGGTTTTCTGTTTCTCAGTTGTTTGTGGAAATATCTCACTCAGATACATTCCAGTGTCATTCAATCAGGCAATTGGAGCAACCACCCCTTTCTTCACTGCAATTTTTGCCTATGTGATGATCAGAAAAAGAGAGGCTTGGGTTACCTATGCCACTCTCTTGCCTGTTGTTGCAGGGGTCCTTATAGCTAGTGGGGTAAATATTTCCTTCTTTAATCTCTTGGATTTTGAATTATTATGGATTATGAAACTTTCAATACCAGAGGGGGAAGGATTTATCCTTGTCTAGTTTATGTGATGTTCATGTTATTACTTATTATGTATAAGAATATGTGAATTTTCCTCTTTCTTGTTTTTGTTTTTTGTCTAAACAGTGGTGCTCAAAGCTTAACTTCAATTTTAGAAATTAAGCTTGATCTAACTGCTATGATTAACTCCTTCAAAGTTACTATTTTCTGACTCTGTTTTTTCAATTACTCATGTAATTCAGGGGAAGGCTATCTTGCTTTCTTCAATCTTGGTGATGTGAAGACAGTGATAATAACTACAGAGACAGCAGACGTTGCGCCTCCTGGTGGGACCTTAAATGGCATCAAGGGCATGGAACTGTGGAGTGGCAAGCCGAAGTGGAAAGACATGGATGGTAAAGAGAAATGATAAATTCACAAACTTTTTGCACACAATTGTACATACATTGTAATGTGGCAGAATAGAGTTTGAGAGAACTAGTTCATGTGGAACAAGTTGAATTCATATTCTGTTTCATAGTACAATTTGTACAATGTTGTGCCAAAAAAAATTGTAAATATCATTACTTTGCAGTTCAAGTACAGGCATTTTGTTGTGGGTTGTTGATTCTTTTTATTCAATTGATTCTTTGTAATGTAACTCATCAAATATCTTCATCATTAATAAATTTATTCACTTCAAATATATCTTTATTTACATTTTACATGTATATGATCTAAAGGCTTTTCATTTAAATGCACTTCTTTCGGTAATATTATCTTTTGGTATATAAGAGAAAGAAACAAACAACTATGTATTATTTAAGAATTTACAAAAACAAAAACAAAACAAAATAAAAAAAACTTAAGAAAATTTCAATGGAAATTCCATTCCGTTGGAATTTCAAAACCAAAAAATAATTTTTTGATTTTTTTAAAATATATTAAAATTTCAACGGAATTTTTCATTGGAATTGAGTTAGATTTTTTTTTTTTCAAAAATGAATTCAAAAAATTAAAATTTGTTAAAATTTTCGTTGGAATTCAAAATTTCAATGGAATTTAGCAAAATTCTAACAAAAAAATTTGTTAGAATTTAGGAATTTTCTTATAGTGTAATAAAGCTATAGTGTTACAAAGTCAATATAAGGTAATTGCTATATCACCGAGAACTACAAAATAATCACAAATTACTTGAGGCATCGTATACTTGAAAGCACTGAACTTCCTAACATAAGTGTGAAGTATTATAAGTGTCAAGTGCACTACGAAGTGAAAGTTCTTTATACCCTCATCATATCCCTAACTAGAAAATCTAATTTTATCTATCTAATAACAAAAAAAAAAAAAAATACACTATGAAGTGAACAGAAATGGCAAACCAATTACTCATATCTCACAGTTACTTACAAATATATGTTTCAGCTAAATCTGAATTGTTGAAAAAAGAGTGGTGAATAAGATAAGGAGCAGAGTGGTGTGTATAAAACTAGTCATGAAGAAACCATTGCCATTCAATTGACTCATTGAGTAATTCTACAACCTCCCATTATTTTCTTTTTTTCACAATTTCTCATTATTGTGGATCTCAATTGGATCTAGACTTTACAATTTTAGACTAGCTTGATAGATATATGCGTTGCATGTGTTCTAAGAAGTTAAAGCTAGAAGAAAGAAGAGAAGAAAAAGAGGTTCAAATTATAAGAGAGTGACAATTTAAAAGAAAAGAAAATCATGGATGAAAAGGATTGCAGCAAAAAAGTTTCTCAAAGATAGAATTTTTTTTTTTTTTATTTCTAGTTGGAAAGAAAAGATAACTTTTTAATTTTATTTTAGCTAATAAGGGTATTTTATTTTAAAAATAGAGAACGACATTTTTGCAATCCAAATGATTATGCTACAGTCATGATTCCATATGTAGTATAAATATAGATTTAATACAATTTCCTATAAAAATAATTCTTTCAACGCTCTAGATTCAACCGAATATTTCCAATCCCACAATGTAAGAAATTGTGTAGTAAGCTACTAGGTGAGCTTTTGAAAGCGAGTGATTTCACTAGTTTGTATGAGGTCAAAAGTTCTTGTTGTCATGTAACCAAAACAAACAAACTTCCTAGTTACTGTGTGGTGGAATAACATTATTCTTTTGTTATTTCTACTTATAATAAACAAAACTAGTGCTAATTATATATTAATATTTGTTACACTATCTCACACTACACATACATGATAACATTTGGATTTAACTAAATCCACTAAGTTAATTCTTTTTCTTTTTTGGCTAAAATACACTTTTTGTGCATGATCTTTACATATTTTTCATTTCCATCATTTACTTTCAATTGCTTCAATTAAAAAAAAAAATTTAACTAGATGTAGAAAGTAACAGACTTGTTATCTCTTTGACAAGAAAAGCTAACGCCGAGTGTTTAGATATGTGTAGTTTTATCTTGCTTTCCTTGTTTAAAATTATGGAAGTTTTACTTTATGTGTATTTAGAACTTTGGAGTTTGTAAAAATTACTTTTTTCGGGTTAAAATTTCAGCTGTATTAGAATCTCTTTGTATTCTATGAAATTTGTCAAAAAGTTATCTTCTTTTGGTACATTTGGAGAGGTTAAATGAACATTTTTAAAATTTTCCAAAATACTTTTTAAGTTAAAATTTCGTTCTTTTTAGAATCTAGTTGGATGTTGTGGCTTGTGAAAAAAAATTACCACTTTTTACAAGAAAAAAGGACATTTGGTACATTTTTAGAGATTAGATGAACAATTTATTGTTTCTTAAAGCACATTTTTAAGTGAAAATTTGGGTTTTTTCAGAATCTGCTTTATTTTTGTTTTAAAAAGAGAAATATCTATGGTATCCAAACATTTTACTTAACCGGAGCATTATGCGTCTTCCTGCTACTGTTTCTTGCCTTATCATATACTTATTGATTGCCCTTTGATCTACAACTAGGGAACTGAAACTGTTGTTTATTGATTGCCCTTTGCTCAACAACTCCTACGCTTAAAAAACCACAATATAAGTCTCCTACTATACTTCAAGTTCAACTACTACACACTTAGAAGAATCCTACTACAACTCAACTACTGAATGAATGACTAAACCAGATAACCCCAGTAACTATTACACCAGATATACCACTTGCCCAGAGTCCTTGCTACGTACACCCAAGTCCGTGCATATCCATGCACATTACATGTATCGTAGGTTGGGTCTTTTGACCCTAGTGCTGACTCTTGGGCCCATCGTATCACATTGCTTCTCTTTCTTGTGTGCTGGTGATTTATGGTGGTATGTGGGTTTCTTTTGAAAATTGTCCTTCATAATTTCCCTTATTTCCTGATCTCTAGAAGTAAAGCAAGGATTATACAAAGGAATTTTATCAAGGTACTTAATCAAGTTAATAAAACCTGTCAATTCATTGTTATAGTTAAAACAAATTTAACGTAGTTTTCTTTTTTCCTTTGGGGATAGTAAGATATTATGCATCAGTCACAGAGTGGAAGAATAATGAAAACGGAATAAGACAAAAGGGAACTGCAAGCATAAACATTAAAAAAACATGAGAAGAACAAGTTTAGTCTTTTATTTTTCAGTTATTTTACTTTTTACATAATTTTCTTTTGACTTATATTTTTATTGTTATGATCTGAATAGGAAGTTTTGAAGAAGCAAATTGCGGACAGGATCTAGTGTCACTGGGTTGTGGGGAATTGCAGCCATCATGTCAATGTCAAGCTTGCCACCTGAGATCATTGCCAATATTCTTGTAAGACTACCAGTCAAATCTCTGATGCCTTGTATGTGTGTCTCAAAGCAATGGTACAGTTTCATTGTACATCCTTATCAAAAAATTCTTGTGAGACTACCAGTCAAATCTCTAATGCGTTTTATGTGTGTCTCAAAGCAATGGTACAGTTTCATTGTAGATCCATATTTCATCAATAGGCATCACTACCACTCCATGAAAACTAAGTCTGATCTAAATCTCATTACCGAGATCATTACCCTAAATAACGAACATGATCTGAGTTTCTTGACAGTCCCTTTTGGTGATGATGATGAGTTTGACCTAGCCAGCAACACTCCTATGCCTCCTTTATGGCCTGATAGGATATTAGGTTGTTCCTATGGCTTGGTTTGTGTTCGTAGTCCTCCTTTAGAGATTGCTTTATGGAACCCATCAATTGGAAAGTACAAAAGGGTACCCCATGAGCCAATTGACTATCCCCGTATCCGGCACTATCCCTTTTGGGATTTTAGGTACGCCCATGATTACTTTTTTGGATTTGGTTATGAACCTGTCCATGATGACTATAAGCTGTTAAGAGTTGTAATGTTCCCTGGGGTTAGAGTTCTTCCTGAGGTAAAGGTTTATAGCTTTAGATTGAATTCTTGGACAAGGGTTCAAGGTTGGCCATGTGGTGAAAATTTCAAGACCGACAAGTATTCGTCATCCGTGGTTTTCGAAGGTGCTTTACATTTTTTTATAATTAGAGTCATGGACCAGAGAAGTGTTCTTGCCTTTAATCTTAAAACAGAAGAATTTACACTGTACCCTGTGCCTATTCAATGTGAAGATTCTCGCATCAGCTTAGAGGTCCTAAGAGGTTGCCTTTGCATATGGAGAAATATTCTAATGACCCGCCATGAAATTTGGATGATGCAGCAATATGGGGTGAATGAATCTTGGGTGAAATGCTACTCAATTGAAAACGGGACAATCGTTCGGAGTCCGGGTAAGCCAATAATGATTTCAAAGGATGGTAAAAAGATTCTCTGGAGTGATTCATATTGTTTTTATTGGTATGACACTGAAAGCCAAAGAGAGGAGGAAGTTGAATTATATGGTTCAACTCCTGTTGAGATACACGGTTTTTGTGAGACCCTACTCTGTGTAGGAAGCCTTCTATTGCTAAATTCAGATACTGTGGCTGAAGAGAACCAAGAAAACCAGAATAGAAGAGGAGGATAAAGTTGATACAAAATCTTCAGCTGCAATCTATGTAAAAAGCCTTTATGTTCTATATTGTTGATTGAGCTGTTGCTTATTTTGTTTAAAGGAGGTAGATCTGTGCTATCCTTATATATAGATTAGGCCCAACTTATAGTAGTTCTATCTATTTTTAGGTTTAGCTTTCAGTAGTAACCTGGAGAAACATGTTCTTTGCATTACTCAAGTATGTAGTTGTTTTAATGATAGTGATATGATAATTTGAGGTCTATATTTTCAGTTGTAATCTACTATTGTATCTTGTGCATTAATTTGAGGATCTTATGCATTTAGCATATTTTTATTTTATTTATTAAGATTCATAGAAGATCTTTATTAATCCAAAAGAAAGGTTATATAGATTTTATATGGTAATGGAGGTTTTCATCAGCTTTTGCCATTTTTAGGGAATTTATCTGTGCTTACTATTATATCTTTGGTCAAAATTTCTCAAAACCAACATCTGGATTTCTTTTGAAAACCTGTTGATTGAAATTGCAAACGCTAAATTAAATTCTTCATTTTTTATATTTAGTTTTCTTTGGTAAAATTAATATTCACCTTCACAATCTGTTTTGATTTTCAGATCTCAAACTGAATATTGAATAATGCTGTTGTCAAGTAAAATGTTTCGAAAAGCAAAGATTAGGTTTTATTTTGGATTAGGAGTTTTCTTAGCCATGCCTCCCATTAAATTAACTAATTCCAGACTTCCTCTATATTTGTTTCTTACAATATTGTATTATAAGCTTTTAGTTCCTAGGCTTATAGAAGTCAAGATGACAAAATCTGATTTCCTACAAAGAACTCATGGCCACTTTGTAATCATGTTAAGAATTCAATCAACTTAAAGGTTTAAAATAATTATGAAAAGGCCTAACAACAATTTTCTTACCAAATGTGAAGTTCTTGTTTTCTTTTTTGGATTTGGAGAATCCATTAATGTTATATATGCATCCACATTCATACACATTTATAACACGTTATTAGTGCTGTCAAACGGGTCAGTCCCGCCTCAACCCGCCACCCAAACGGGGCGGGGCGGGCTGAAAAAACCTCAACCCAACCCAACCCACTGTGGGTTTTGGGTTAGGCGGGCCAGCCCGCCAAAAAAAATAANCCCACTGTGGGTTGTGGGTTAGGCGGGCCAGCCCGCCAAAAAATATAAATAAATTAATGACTAATAACAATTTAAATTAATGTCAAACACCAAATCAATGATAAATAATTCTCCATCACGTAATATCTAAGAGGACCAAAATTAATTAAATATTCTAACAAAGTAACAAACAATCATTAAAGAATAAGTCCAAGAAAACCAATACCAACATGACAACATAATTTTTATAATAAAGATTAGAATTTTTTTAAAAAAAATAAAAATAAATAATTGACTGGCGGGCCAGCCCGCCCCGCCACGAATCCGAAACCCAAACGGAGCAAGCTCAGAAACCCGCTTCCAAACGGGCCAGCAAAACCTTAACCCAAGTTAACCCTTTTGCATGGCCGGGCGGGCCAACCCAACGGGCCCAACCCATTTTGACACCTCTACACGTTATCTTGTTAGCAATTTTCTTTCTAATTGATATAACATATGTTATCTTGTCAACAATAATAGGGCTTAACCCGTTCAAAATTGGGCTAAGGCTTGAATTTTAAAACCAGATTAAAATTAGCTTATAGTAGACTTGGCCTGAGTCATGTTAGCACAATTATTAAACTGTTGGCACGGTTTAAATTTATTTCTATTTTCCTTTTATTTTCCTATTTTTAATCAAGTTTTCCTATTTTTAATATATTTTTCTATTTTTTTCTTATTTTAAAAATGATATTTAATTCAAAAATATTAAAATAATCCACTGGGCCGGCCGAATTATTAAACGGGCTTCAATTCGGCCCTGGCCTGACCCATTTGACAATGCTACTTGTGAAGCTACGAAGTCATATACATGTCTTACATTTATGGTTCAAACCATCAATGTTTAACTACAACAAAATGTTACTTTTACCCATTACCCATTATACCTCTTCACAAAACCGCAGAATGCAAAAGCCGAAAGGCACTGGGTACAACCTAAATGTGGCATCTAAAAAGATGAACTTTCAGCACTACATCTTCTCTGTTAATCAGCTCAAAGGCACAAACATCTCCAGCTTGCAAGTTATTTTCCTTTGCAAATGAAGGCCAACCAGCAGATAACATGCATGATGATTTGTGATTAAACAGTAACTTTACTGACAACATTTTTTTGGGCCAGCTATTTAGAGACCCAGCTCAACTTTAAGTGCAGGTTATGTGTATGAGTTCATTGGGTAAAATTATTTTGCCAACTTTATCTCTAATAAAGCTATAGTGTTACAAAATCAATATAAGGTAATTGTTATATCACAGAGAACTACAAAATAATCACAAATTACCTGAGGCATCGTATACTTGAAAGCACTGAACTAAGTGTCAAGTGCATTACGAAGTGAAAGTTCTTTATACCCTCATATCCCTAATTAGAAAATCTAATTTTATCTATTTAATTAAAAAAAAAAAAGGAATACACTATGAAGCGAACAGAAATGGCAAACCAATCACTCATATCTCACATTTGCCTACAAATATATGTTTCAGTTAAATCTGAATTGTTGAAAAAAGAGTGGTGAATAAGTTAAGGAGAGTGGTGTGTATAAAAGTAGTCATGAAGAAACCATTACCATTCAATTGACTCATTGAGGAATTCTACAACCTACCATTATTTTATTTTATTTTCACAATTTCTCATTATTGTGGATCTCAATTGGATCTAGATTTTATAATTTGAGACTAGTTTGATAGATATATGTGTTGCATGTGTTCTAAAAAGTTAATTATTTTTCTTAATTTATCTTTAATTTGATCATAGAAATTAAACATGAATAATTCATAAAAATAAGAAATTAAACATGAATAATTCATAAAAATAACATATTCAAGAAAGAGAGCTAGAAGAAAGAAGATAAGAGAAAGAGGTTCAAATTATAAGAGAGTGATGATTTAGAAGAGAAGAAAATCATGGATGATAAGGATTGCAGCAAAAAGATTCTCAAAGATATAAACAAATTTATATCGAGAAAAGTTTCGTAAAGAAGATATAAATTTTTAAATTTATTTTAATTAATAAGGGTATTTTATTTTAAAAAAAGAGAATGACATTTTTGCAATTAATCCAAATGATTATGCTACAGACAGGCTTTTATATATATTATAGATATTAGATTTAATACTTTTTTCTACAAAAAAATTCTTTCAATGGTCTAGATTCAACCCAATCTCACAATGTAAGAAATTGTTTAGTAAGCCACTGGATGAGCTTTCATAGTGAGTGATTTCTCTAGTTTGTATGAGGTCAAGATTTTGAAACTACTTATTGTCATGTAACCAAAACAAACAAGCTGCCAAGTTATAGAGTGGTGGAATACTATTATTCCTTTTTTATTTTTACTTATAACAAAAAAAAGTAGTGCTACTTATATATTAATATTTGTCACACTACTCACACTACACATACATGACAACATTTGGTAATAACTAAATCCACTAAATTATTTTTTTTTTTGGCTAAAATACACTTTTTGTGCATGAAAATTACATATTTTTTTCATTTGCATCTTTTATTTACTTTCAATTGCTTCAATTCAAAAAATTTAAATTTTTAATTAAATGTAGAAAGTAACAGACTTGTCATTTCTTTGACAAGAAAAGCTAACGCCGAGTGTTTAGATATATGGAGTTTTATCTTGCTTTTTTTGTTTAAAATGATGGAAGTTTTACTTTATGTGTATTTAGAACTTTGGAGTTTGTAAAAATTACTTTTTTCAGGTTAAAATTTCAGCTTTATTAGAATCTCTTTGGATGTTATGAAATTTGTCAAGAAGTTACCTTCTTTTGGCACATTTTGACAGATTAGATGAACATTTTTTTTTTCCCAAACACTTTTTAAGTTAAAATTTCATTCTTTTTAGAATCTCGTTGGATGTTGTGGTTTGTAAAGAAAATTACCTTTTTTTACAACAAAAAAGGACATTTGGTACACTTTTAGAGATTAGATGAACATTTTACTGTTTCTTAAAGCACATTTTTAAGTGAAAATTTGGGTTTTTTCAGAATCTTCTTTATTTTTGTTTTAAAAAGAGAAAATATCTATGGCATCCGAACATTTTACCTCACTGGAGTATTATGCGTCTTCCTTCTACTGTTTCTTGCCTTGTCATATATGGTGGCATGTGGGTTTTGTTGTAAGAGTTGTGAAGTTTTCTAATTCGCTTCCTGAGGTAAAGGTTTATACCTTGAGATTGAATTCTTGGACAAGGGTTCAAGGTTGGCCATGTGGTGAAAATTTTAAGTTCAACTTGAATTCATCATTTGTGCCTTTCAACGTTGCTTTACATTCTTTGATAACCAATTTTGTCGATTTCGAGAGAGTTATTATTACCTTTGATCTTAACACTAAGAAATTTACAGTGTAACCTTTGCCTATTCACTGCTCTGAATCTTTATTCGGCATAGATGTCCTAGGAGGATGCCTTTGCATATGGAGAAATATTCTAATGAGACGCCATGAAATTTGGACGATGAAACAATATGGGGTGAATGAATCTTGGGTGAAATACTGCTCAACGGAAAAGATAAGGCTTTCGAGACCGGAGAAGCCAATAATGTTTTCAAAGGATGGTAAAAAGATTCTCTGGAATGATTCATTACGTTTTTATTGGTATGACATTGAAAGCCAAAGACGGGAGCAGGTTGAATTTCACGGTTCACCTCTTGTTGAGGTTTTTACTTTTCGTCAGACCCTACTCTGTGTAGGAAGCCTTCTATTGCTAAATTGCGATACTGTGACTGAAGAGAACCAAGAAAAGCAGAACTAAGAGAAGAGGAGGATAAAGTTGACACAAAATCTTCAGCTGCAATCTATATAAAATGCCTTTATGCTCTACATTGTTGATTGAGTTGTTGCTTATTTTGTTTAAAGCAGGTAGATCTGTGTATATAGATTAGGTCTAACTTTTAGTAGTTCCATCTATTTTTTAGGTTTAGCTTTCAATAGTAACCAGGAGAAACATGTTCTTTGCATTACTAGTATCTTGTGTATTACATTTTAGCTTTGTTTTGTTAAAGATGGACGACATTTCCTATCCTTCTTATCTTATGCTCTTTTATTTATTCTGAGATTCTTAGAAGATCTTGACTAATCCTAAAAGAAAGGGTATATATATATATTTTGTATGGTAATGGAGGTTTTCATCTGCTTTTTGCCATTTTGAGGGAATTTATATGTGCTTTTGCCAACAATGCTAAGCATTGCTCAATATTATATCTTTGGTCAAAATTTCTCAATCTTTGGTCAAAATTTCTCAAGGCAATTTGACTAAAATGGGACAATTACACTAACTAAATACCTAAAAGGGGTATTTTTGAAAGTATTTATCAAGAAGGGGCAGTTTTGAATATTTTAATATTTTTTTGATCAGTATAGAACACGCTTTATCACCTCCTAAAGCGGGTTCTAAGGGAACACGCTTTATATATAAAGCGTGTTTCACGTTGACCAAAATACACCTTGAAAATTGGAGATTGAACACGTTTTATGTATAAAGCGTGTTCCTTTGAAACACGCTTTATATATAAAGCGTGTTCCATTTATGAACACAGTTTATGTATAAAGCGTTTTCTTTTGGAACACGCTTTATACATAAAGCATGTTCCCTTCACGCTGTACTATTTCATTCTCCACCTGTCACTTTCAATTTCACTGGTCCCATTTCTTCCCTTAAAGCGTGTCTCTTCCTTCTTGTGGTCCCAGAGTTTTTTTTTTTTGTCATTTTGCTGTTAGTTTGACTATGATATGGCTCAAAATCAGTTACCTGGTCCTGTAGATCCAAGTGTGTTAATTGAGCAAGGANTTAGTTTGACTGTGATATGGCTCAAAATCAGTTACCTGGTCCTGTAGATCCAAGTGTGTTAACTGAGCAAGGAAATCATATTTCAACAAATATTTGGACTAATGAAGTAAGTATTTTAATTTTTTTAGTTATAGAAAATATGTTATTTTTATGTTTAATTTCTTCATTTAATAAATAATTTTATTTCAGACGGAGCGGTTTGTGAAGACACGTAACCATAGGATTGGTACTGAACCTAATGAAAGAATTATGATTTATTTGAGGCGAGCGGGTTTCGAAGGAGTTGCATTAGTCCCGTCTCTAAAGTTAAATAGAGATTTTTTATCTGCTTTAGTAGAGCGATGGAGGCCAGAGACACATACTTTCTACATGAGTGGTGGAGAGTGTACTATCACATTACAGGATGTAGAGGTACTATTAGGGCTTCCTATTGATGGAGAGGTAGTTAGTGGATGCAGTGATCATCCATGGTTGGAACTGATGCAGCAGCTGCTGGGCGTGTTGCCAGATGCAGATGTGTTAGCAGGTGGTCGACTGAGGATGACTTGGCTGAAAGACCACTTTGCAAAGTTGCCAGATGATGCGACCGATGCGGAGGTACAGTATCATGCAAGAGCTCACATCTTGCTTATGATCAGTGGTTGGTTGATGCCTGATACAACAAGCAACTACGTCCATCTCATGTATCTTAAGCTTTTGGAGGATTGGGATGCTGCGGGTCATCTGACTTAGGGATCAGCAGTATTGGCGTGCTTGTACAGGGGTCTCTGTAACCTTGCCATCGGTCAGACGCTTGAGTTTGCGGGGTCTTCACACTTGCTATCTGTTTAGGCGTACGAGAGACATCTATTTCGCCAACACCTCCTCGATTGGGAGGAAGGGTGGCGGGCCCACTTGCATGCAGGTTAGTATACCTATAAATTTAAGTTTTGTAGAAATCAAGTTAAATGAGACTGAATATTATTGAATAGTTTAATAACTTATTTTAGATTTTAGCAGATTTAGTATTTAGAAATTATGATATAAACTTCATTTTTGTTATATTTATGAGAAATTTTAAAACTATATGACATTGATTTTTTTAGATGTATATATAACTCTATAATTATTGGTTGCAAACGTGTATGTTTAGCTGTATGTAGGTTTAATATGTTATGACACGGTTAACGAATACATTACGAAGTCGCCACAAGCATCCATCGCCACTGTTTGAACATATCAAACTCAACTTGTTAGGCTTAGACTCCTTCACATTAAATTGTTGATGCACATGAAGTGAGTATTGCTTTATAGCAAATTGAAAATTGTTTTTGCTTTCAAACTTCTGCCCAATTTGAAATTCCTCTCCTCTCTGCCATTGGCTGCACTCTGTTACTTTTTCAGCATCGTCAACTATTTGCATCGCCTCCCAATGAACGTATCCATAATGCGGTGGAAGTACTGCTTGTATTGGTGCAACGTGTTGTGCCCTCACAGGTATTAGTTCCTGTCTCAATGGGTCCACATTAAGATCTGGCAAATCTTCCGCCTCCTCATCATCGCTTGATTCTGCAGTTCTTTGATCACCTTCTTCATTGTCAGTGATGTCAATTAGAGGATCTCCAGGTGAATTGCTACGACCTCTATTTTGTCGTTCATTCCCGAGTATATTGCTGCGCCCTCTATTTTCATGCTCATCCCTAGGTGAATTGCTACAACTTCTGCTTTCCCCCTCATTTGCACACTGGCTACATCCAGCTTCATATACTTCAATGCTGCTCCCACGAACATCTAAACTAAGCCACAGATCAACATTTTCATATCCATGGATCCCTTCTGGCATATGCTTTTGGCTAGAAGTAGCCAAATCATATTGAAATCCACGTGAACCAATCTCCGGTTCATAACATGGCTCCATTCTTGTCTCCAAGCTATATGGAGGATAAGAATAAGGATATGAACTTGGGCCAATTTCAACAGATTCAAGTTCACCTCTATCTTCGGCAACATTTATAGTTGTGATGTCCACATATATCTTAATTGGACCCAAATTAGAATGTTTAGCATTACTGTCATACATCATTTCAACATCTTCATCAGATCCCAATTCAAATGCAAGATAAAATAATGGATTAACTGAAACTGGGAATCTATAAGTTATTTTCTCAACTATTTGATTTGCTTCAAGTCTCATCTTATTATGAATATGAAACTTTAATCTATCCAATCCACAAGTGTTCTTCAAATTTAACCCATAGATTGAAGCTCCCTCACACATTACACCTTGGGAACTATTATATATCCGACCATTATGATGTATCAATATATGCATCTTTTTTCTAACATATTTTTTTCAAACACAATTAATATATATTAAAATTAATTAATTTTCTCTTCAATACTCATATAAAATTCATACTTTCAACTACAAATTAAAAATTAATAACACATTTATAATAATACTCTAACATTACTATTACACTAATACTATACAAAAGCTAATACAAGATTATAAATAAACATACCTATAGAAGCTTAAACACTCTGTAAAAATTTGTAGAGCACCTTCAATTTCCTCAGCAAACTCTCAGCAATTACAAATTTTACTCACAATTTGCAATAGAAATGTCGTTAAAGAGGTGGCTATTTATAGAGTCGTTCACGCTTTATCAGTGTTACTTCACGCTTTACTACATAAAAGCGTTAATAGGGGAGAGACGTTTTGAGGATGGAACACGCTCTATCTATAGAGCGTGTTCTTCTTGAACACGCTCTATCTATAGAGCCTCTTCATGATGAACATGCTTTATAGATAAAGCGTGTTCTAAATGAATACGCTTTATAGATAAAACGTGTTCTAAATGAACACGCGCTTTATTTATAAAGCGTGTTCCATTTAAATTTTTCCACGTCGTTTTTTGCAGACACGCTTTGGGAAATTATGATAAAGCGTGTTCCCTTTGAACCCGCTTTATCAAGTGATAAAGCGTGTTCTATACTGACCGAAAAAATATTAAAATATTCAAAACTGCCAATTCTTGGTAAATACTTTCAAAAATACCCCTTTTAGGTATTTAGTTAGTGTAACTGTCCCATTTTGGTCAAATTGCCATTTCTCAACCTACATCTGGGTTTGAAAAGTTGTTGAATGAATTACGAATGCTAAGGTTTTTTTTTAGTTTTTATTTAGATTTCCTTGGTGAAATTAACATTCACCTTCAAAATCTGGCATTTGATTTCCAGATCTCAAACTGAATAATGCTGTTGACATCAAAAAATGTTTCAAAAAGTAAAGATAAAGTTTTATTTTGGTTCAGGAGTTTCTTACCCATGTCTTTCATCAAATTAACTAATTGAATACTTCTTCTATATTTGTTTCTTACCATCTTGTATTATAAGTTTTAAGTTCCTAGACTTATAGAATTCAAGATGAGAAAATCTAATTTCTTGCGAAAAATTTATGGCCACTTTGTAACCACTTTAAGAATCAAATCAACTTAAAAGTTTAATATTATTATGCGAATGCTTAAGAATAATTTTCTTATCATATGTGAAGTTCTTTTTCTCTTTGTGGGTTTGGAGAATCCATATAATGCTATATGCATCCACATTCATTCGCATTTATAGCATATGTTAAATATCTTACATTTATGCTATATCCCAAATGATATTACATGTTAGCCTTGTTACATATATATTTTTTCGGCCACAAGTTATAACTTATAAGATTTACAGCTTAAGTCAAATAACTTCCACATCTAACTTGTGAAGCTACAAAGTCATATACATACCTTGCACTTATGGTTCAAACCTTCAATGCTTAACTACAACAAAAGGTCACTTTTACCCATTACCCATTTTATCTCTCCACAGAACCGCAGAATGCAAAAGCTCAAAGGCACTGTGCAAAACCTAACTGTGGCATCTGAAAATATGAACTTTCAGCACTACATCTTCTCTGTTAATCAGCTCAAAGGCACAAACATCTCCAGCTTGCAAGTTATTTTTCTTTTGCAAATGAAGGCCAACCAGCAGATAACTTGCGTGATGATTTGTGATGAGGCAGCAACTTTATATGAAACCTTCTTTGCCCTACCTGTAATATCATCATATTTTTCTCCCTACTTTTCATATGCATCCTGAGGAAATTTGATAGGTACACAGATAATGCACAGAAACAGAGCACCTGATTCAAGGTCAGGGAACCTCCAGAAATAACAAGAAAGGAATAGATAGTAAAATTCTTCTCTGCTTTCATTAAGTTCAGTAAATAGTTATATAGAGTCTGCTTCTTACACCCCACTCCCTTGGATCCTGAAAATATGGATCTCTAACTAACTTGTGCTAACGCACATGTATTCATATCTCTCATATCCCCTCATTCCCTTAACAGATAACAGAAAAAATATCTAATGCACATAATCCTCCCATCTCCAAGGCCTTTTGGGCTCTCTATTGGGTCTGGCTTTGTTGCTTTCTTCCTCTACTTTATTTAGCCCAACAACTTGCTGAGTTTTGTTCCTATCATTGCCATGCCCAGTAAGCACCACCTTGTCCTCAAGGTGAATACTTGGAAATTTGTTCTTCAGATCTTCCAGCGATTCCCATAAGGATTCTTCAGGATAAAGGCCTTGCCATTGTACTAACACTAGTATTTTTTCTACTCCACTTTCTTTCAATACCTTGTGATCCAAAATATTCAGGGGATAGATCAGCAACTGGTGTCGTTCATTGGTTGGAGGTAAATCCACTGTTTTTGATGGAAGAAGACCATGGTGCTCCTTTAGTTGAGAACAATGAAACACTGGGTGTATCCTAGAAGTAGCAGGCAGAGCCAAGCGATAAGCTACTGGTCCAATGAGCTCCAGCACCTGGAAAGGTCCATAGAAGCGCTTAGCAAGTTTCTGACTTGTCATAGCAGCCACTGATGATTGTCTATAAGGTCTCAGCTTTACATAGACCCAATCATCAACCTTATGCTCAACATCCCTCCTTTTTTTTATCTGCATAGTGTTTCATTTGTGCCTGTGCTTTTAATAGTTTTTGCCTCAATGAAACCAGCACTTCATCTCTAGTTGTCAAGTCAGTTTCAACAGCATCAACGGACGATGAACCCAAAATGTATTAGGGTATAGTAGGAGGTAGTCGGCCAAAAACAATTTGAAAAGGGGACATAGTTGTTGTGGAATGAATAGTGGTGTTGTAGGTCCACTCAGCCCAAGGTAACAGCTTGCCCCACATTTTTGGGCGATCATGGCAGAAAATTCTTAAATATTGTTGCAATACCCTGTTGACCACCTCAGTCTGTCCATCTGATTGAGGGTGGTATGCTGTGCTCATTGTTAACTGAGTGCCACTCAATTTAAAGAGTTCTCTCCAAAAGCGGCTAAGAAAAATTGGGTCTTGGTCAGAAATCAAACTCTTGGGCATGCCATGGAGTTTACAGACCATAGAAATAAACAATTCTGCCATTCTTGAGGCTGTATAATGCGCAGGTAATAAACCGAAATGGGCAGCCTTTGAGAATCTGTCTACTACCACTAGTATGGTGGTATAGCCTTGAAATGATGGTAATCCCACAATAAAATCCAAAGATAAGTCTTCCCACACACGAAATTGAGGTTCTATGGGTTGTAAGAGTCCAGCTGGGACTTTGGTAGGGATTTTGGTCTGCTGACAGGGAATACAAGACTGGACAAATTCAGTAATATCTTTACGCATGTTTGGCCAAAAAAAATTGGCATTAATCCGGCTCAAAGTCTTCATAATTCCTGTATTCCCGCCACAAAAAGAAGAATGGAATTCCTGCATGATAACTTGCCGTAATGCTGACTGGTTATCCAGATACAGTCTCCCCTTGTGTAAAATGAGCCCTTCAACAATTTTGAATTCTGGGTACTTGCTAGGATTTGTCTCTATGTCAACTATAAACTTGCGGACAGAAGGTAATGTGGTGGTTTCTTTTTTTAAGGTCTCCACAAACACAAATTGAGGCATAGACAATATCATACAGTAAGATAGAGATTCAGCATGTTCAACACAGACCCTAGACAGAGCATCAGCTACCTTATTTGAAGATCCAGGCTTATATATGATAACATAATCATATCCTAACAGCTTAGAAAGATATTGATGTTGTTCAGGTGTTTGTATTACCTGGGTCATTAGTTCTTTGATGCTTTTGTGATTAGTCTGAATTACAAATCGGCGTCCTAGTAAATAGGGCCTCCATTTTTTGACAGCTGCAATGATGGCATGTAGCTCCCGAATATAAGTAGAAGAATTCCTCAGCTTGGGACAAAATTTCTTGCTAAAGAAAGCAATTGGGTGGTTATTTTGAGATAACACTGCGCCCATAGCAGTCCCTAATGCGTCTGTTTGCACTGTGAACAGTAAAGTAAAATTCGGAATAACCAATACTGGGGCTCGCACCATTGCCTTCTTCAGGTTCTCAAATGCTGCTTGAGCTTCTACTGACCACTGGAAGGAGTCCTTTTTAAGTAAGTCAGTTAGAGCATAGGCTATGGCAGCATACCCAGAGACAAATCGTCTATAAAAGCCACTCAAACCCAGAAAACCTCTCAAGCTTTTTACAGATGTGGGCACCGGCCAATCCACCATAGCCTGAATTTTCGAATGGTCTGGAGCAACTTGGTTATAGGAGATTATGTGTCCTAAATACTCTATGGACCCTTTACAGAGAGCACATTTTGATTTCTTCAAGAGAAATTGTTCTTGCAACAGAATTGTGAATACTTGTCTCAAGTGTACAATATGCTCTTCGACAGAGGCACTATACACTAGAATATCATCGAAAAATACAATGACAAATTTGTGGAGCCAAGGTTTAAAGATGGAGTTCATGGTAGCTTAGAAAGTAAAGGGAGCATTACATAAGCCAAAAGGAATTACCCGGAATTCATAGTGTCCCTCGTGTGTCCAAAATGCCGTTTTGTGGATGTCTTCCTCATGAACCCGAATTTGATGATAACCCGCTCTTAAGTCAAGTTTGGAGAAGATTTTAGCATTCCCCAATTCATCTAACAGCTCGTCAATTGTAGGTATGGGGAATCGATTTTTGACAGTCAGAGCATTCAAGGCTCTATAGTCGACGCATAGGTGCCAAGACCCATCCTTCTTCACCAAGAGCACCGGTGATGAGAATGCACTGGTGCTTGGGCAAATGATACCTGTGCGTAACATTTCTGTCACCTGAACCTCAATTTCTTGCTTCTGGAAGTGTGGGTAACGGTATGGGCGTACGTTCACAGGGGTACTACCCGGAACTAGGTGAATTCGGTGCTGAATTTGTCTAGGAGGAGGAAGGTCTACAGTATTCTGAAACAGAGATGCGAATTCAGTGCATAGATGAGAAAGGGAAATTGGTTTGTGGTGCTGGCTATTTTCGAAATGGGTGGTGACATTGGGCCCAGTTGTGGGCTCAATCCTTTGTAAGTGAAAATAAGCAGCTACACTTTCAGTCTCTTGTAGTCTTTTAAATTGGGTAAAAAAGATTTGATCTACTAGAGAAGTTGGTTGGCCTGATAAGGTGACCCATTGACCTTTCCACATAAATTT
Source organism: Cercis canadensis (assembly GCA_003255065.1). Lineage (NCBI taxonomy): Eukaryota > Viridiplantae > Streptophyta > Magnoliopsida > Fabales > Fabaceae > Cercis > Cercis canadensis. Next base: position 113,199 of record QAOA01006485.1, on the reverse strand, counting down.
CATAGTCAAGGTACTATAATCTGTCACAATGGGTCCTAACTGTTTAAGCCATTGTACTCCTAATACTATGTCTGCTCCTCCTAATGGTAGAACAAAAAGATCAACCTCAAACACAGTATTTTGGAGTTTAAGCTGGGTCTTAGAATAGATGGAAGTGCATGTGAGGTGTTCCCCATTTCCCACCAGTACTCTGAAAGGGGGAATCAGACTGGAAGTTAAGCCCAAATATTTTACCAGTCCAGCCTGAATGAAATTATGTGTACTGCCACCATCTACTAATATTTGTAAGGCCTGAGATGCTACCCAGCCCATTAAACGCAATGTCTCAGGTTTGGAATGGCCCATCATCGCATGGAGGCTTATTTGGGCTGTAGGGTCCGACTCACTTGTGTCCGGTTGGTCACACTCGGGTATTGGGTCACCTGGTTCCATGGGCAGAGGATCATCTGCTTCATCTACCGAGAACAGGAGAAACCGCGACTTGCACCTATGTCCCGGTTTGAACTTTTCGTCACAGTTGTAACAGAGGCCACAGTCTCTTCTGGCTTGCATTTCACTGGAGGTTAGTCTTTTAATTGGCACGGAGAGTGGTTTGGGTGATGAAGGTGTAGGTAGTAGAGGTGGTTTCAGAGGAACAGGGATCGAAGAAGACATATACGGTTTGGCTCAATAGGACGAACGGAGGTCCAGCAATTTTTCTTCTTGGATTTTGGCTAAAGCAATGGCTTGGGCTAGATTAATTGGTTGATGTACCTGAACTTCCCGGCGAATATCCGCAGATAGATCGGAGATGAAGCAACTCAGTAAAGCTGATGTAGGTAATCCGACGGTACGATTGGCCAAAGCCTCAAAAGCTGTTTGGTATTTGCGAACCAAACCAGTTTGGGTGAGCTTAAAGAGAGAACCCTGGGGGTCCTTGTAGAGGGACGAAGCAAATCTGACTTCCAATGTATGGAGGAAGCTAGCCCAAGATCGGAGTTGTCTGTTGGAATGCATCCATTGGTACCAACTTAAAGCTGGACCATCAAGGTAAAAAGATACAATGGTTAATCGTTGGTCTTCAGGGGTGTGATGATAAGTGAAAAATTGGGTAATTTTGAAAATCCATCCCAATGCATCAGTACCATCAAAACGGGGAACATCCAATCGAAAGGAAGATTCCAACAGATTTGAGGGTGGGTCAAGTTGTGAAGTTTGGGAATGAGTTGTGTTATGAGTGCGATGGCTGGAAGGAGAAATGGATTCAAGGGATTCCAAACGAGAACAAACTTCATCAATTCTTTTGTGAATGGAAGTTTGGGATAAAACTAAGTTATGAAGAGCAGCTTCGATTTTATCATTTGTAGAGGCTGTGGAAGTGGTTTTGGTTTTGTTATGATCGGTCATGGAGGGGAGGAGCAATGAAAGCACCAAATTGATAGGTACACAGATAATGCACAGAAACAGAGCACCTGATTCAAGGTCAGGGAACCTCCATAAATAACAAGAAAGGAATAGATAGTAAAATTCTTCTCTGCTTTCATTAAGTTCAGTAAATAGTTATATAGAGTCTGCTTCTTACACCCCACTCCCCTGGATCCTGAAAATATGGATCTCTAACTAACTTGTGCTAACGCACATGTATTCATATATCTCATATCCCCCCATTCCCTCAACAGATAACAGAAAAAATATCTAATGCACATAATCCTCCCATCTCCAAGGCCTTTTGGGCTCCCTATTCGGTCTGGCTTTGTTGCTTTCTTCCTCTACTTTATTTAGCCCAACAACTTGCTGAGTTTTGTTCCTATCAAAATTTCTTGGAACAGTCTGCATAACATATCATTGTTCACCACAATCAGAACAGAAAGTAACGATTCATGAGACTTTAAGTTAACATCTGTAGACATGCTTAATATAAATGATAGTAAAAAAAGTACTATTTTGATGGACTTATAAAACTTTTAAGGACTCAAGTGATATAAAAAATGATATTTTACTCTAATATAAAAGCTTCACCACTACCACAAATATATCCATTCTGTTTCTCAACCCTACCGGTTTGCTTGTCAAGGACATATGATTAGGACTTATAGTGACTTTGAAAAAGGGATTCTTTGAATTGAACTTTTCAGCTTCTTCCAAAGCTCTGATTGCCCCGGGCCTAGTCAATAAAGTCATTTCACTAAACTTCCCTCCTGTGTTACATATGCCAATAAAACCACAGTCAGTTTAGGAATTCAGTATTCTGCATGCAATTGAAATTACATGGTGTGCTTGCATGCTTACTAGATTCAACTTTAGCTTTCCTCAAAGGGTAATGTGATACTTGAGATCTGATTTGGTCACATAAGTAAGCGGTCTCAGATTTTATTTTACTGGGACAAACATCTTTTGTCTGAATATCTAGGATTCTCTCAGGTTTTGCTCCATTAACTCCACTCCCTTGAGCTGTTTCAAGAGAAAACATTTCAATTTTTGTTTTGTAGATCAAGCAGGATAATGGGGTTTTGTAACTCAACATTTGTTTTACCTGGATACTTAGAATTATCTCGGTGTTGAGTGCCTTGAAAAATTGTAACTACAAATGTAAGTTTGATTCTATGAATGAGCTCGAAGACACAAACATCACCTATTTTCAAATCATTGTCTACCAAAAATTGCCTCCATCCACATGAAAATTCAGGGTTTTTTTCTTTCTTCTGATATTCTAGAATTGTATCTGACAGACCAAAGTCTACCGTCTACTCTCTGAAGGGTTATGACAAGCCTAGTATTCTTTCAACATTGAAATGTTTCTTTGAAAATTCCAATGGTACATGCTGTCGAAGAAATCGTGAACTAGAATTAGAAACTTTTCCTTTTTTTATAGGTAACTTGGAAATGTTGGAGTTTCTGTTTTGTGAATTTGAATTCCATGTATGTCAACATATATATGAAACTAGAAGGAAACTTAACAAGTTTGCTTTGCCAGAAACGTAAGATTTTGTCATGGTAACCTTGAAATATGGATTTTGAGATTTAAAAGACTTGGTCCTTTCAAGTACTATATTTTTCTTATTGATCTGCATCCTTCTAGGCACTTCAGGTTTCAGAATTTTGCTAGAAGTAGAAATGCTTATGTTACCCTTCTTGTTTTGTGACAAGCCTTTTGCATCGCATGCAAGATTGCTCGGAGTTCTTCTTTCTAGCTTCACTTTGTCAGCACTGCTTCCATGAGCTAATTAAGAATCATTCCAAGAGAAAGTTGAAGAGATTCATTTCTTTTTTGCCAGATAAAGAGATTCCTGAATACTTGTATACATATAAACCAAATGACACAATAACACATTTTATATATACCTTGTGAAAATAAGCAACTTGGATCTTCAGCAGCTCGGAAAATCAGTACTTTGAATGAAAGTTCATCACTCTTGGTCAGCTCAAAAACACAAACATCATCCACTTTCAGATTATTATCACTTGCAAATTTTTTCCAGCCAGCATTGATTTTGGGAATATTATACTTAGCAGACCAAGTTCTCCCGTCTGAGATCTCAAGGATCAAAGTGCCTTGCTTGTTCTTGATATGTTCTTCTGCAAATTGGACTGGTATATTCTTTTTTTTTTTTNTTGGTATTTTCTTTTTTTTTTTTTTTTTTTTTTGACAAGGTGAATCATAAAAGAGCAGAAAAAATTAATTAAATGTTTATTTCACCTAAAAGATTAAAAAGATAATTTATAGCAGAAAAAGAAGTTAAATCCATGGCCTTGCACGCATCTAATGGAAAGCTCACCAAGGAATATTTATCAGCATACGAGGGTTGCATGGCAATCTTGAAAGTGGGATTTTCAGATGTTAATGTACTGGTTCTCTCTAAAGCTCCAATTTTTTCAGTAGCAGTTAATGGTCCAATCCTTGTTTTCTGCTGAGAATTTGGGTACTTCTTGATAAATATTCTTTCTCCCTTCTCTTCTGTGAAAATTTTGATCAGTCTCAAAGAAACATGGCATATTATGAATTCTTTACCCAAAAATAGAAATCTGATTCATAAATTGAAAAGAAATCATAGTATTGAAAGAAAAAATACCTTCCATTTTTTTCTTGGAAAATTTCTCATACGCATTGCCATTTACTGATTTCTCTAACTTTGTTCCTTGAGATTGTCTACCTTCAATTTGAACATTAAGATGCACATTTTTCAGATTGAAGCTTCTTTCATCACCTCCATTTGGGCCACTTCTTAGTTTCTTTTGAGGCCGAGGCGACAACAATGGTGATTTCAATCTAGTCTTCCATTGTGAAGGTTTCTCATCCAAGATTTCAACTAAGTCATCAGTGAACTGATCGTCAAGTTTGGTTTTCTCATCATGAGGGCAATGGACAGGGTATTCCATTTCAAGGGTACTCAAGTCAAATAAGAGTACATCAAAGTGAGAAGTTTCTTGATACTTGAACAACATTAAATGTCCTTCATCTAGAGAGTAATATCTAACAAATTCTTTCCAACCATTTTGAAACCAAATCTGACCATCATGTTTTGTCCAATATATTGTCCAAATCTTACCATCTGGAGGGTTCAAAAACACTGGGTTTTACAGAGTAAACCCATATTTTCTTGTAAATTTTCTTGGAATCCTCTGTGATGAACCAGTTGTTAGTATGCAATATAAAGACACTAGTACTGATTTTGACTTACAAAAAAGGTAAGATAGAATCATATTTAGTCCACCATTTCACAAACAAAAGTATTGTGTTTGAGTTCAGAGCCAAGGACTAGCAAGTGACTCAAACACATGGCCTTCTTAAACTTAATTAACACCAATAGTCACAGTTGCTTTTTGCTCTTACTAATGGTTCCAACTTCCTACACTAATCAAGAATAGCCCTCCATATATATGTAAAGTAAGATGATCATTTTCATGGGTGATGGATAGAGTACACACCAAAAAAAGAAGAAAGGAAAGCCCTAAGAACTAGATGTCCATGTATTTGATACAATAAACAAAAATTGGATGAAAAAGAGAAAAAAAATTGGAATGCTTACAAGCCTTTGGAGACAACTTTTAAGAAGAATCTTGAAGAAATTGATAGCA
>QAOA01006485.1:55356-107209 GCA_003255065.1 Cercis canadensis | reverse complement strand
GGAAATACTCTTTGCTAATACCTAGAGAGGGTAAAAATGCTGGTAGCCTTGCTTCCCTTTTTCATTAGCAAAAAAACCAAATACTACAAGTTGATACATTTGGGACTAAACGGAAAGCATTTTGAATCTTTAGGGACAAAACTGAACAAAACAAACATTTATTGACCAATTTGATAAGACTATCAAACTTTAGGGACTATATTTTTAACCCAGCCAAAGATAAATTTGAAGCAAAATACTGCAGTGAATGATAAGTGGAGAAGCCTTCTTAGTATATGTTGAGTGGGTTTTATACCAACTCTTTAGATCTCTTGTACTTAATTGTTTGGTTGTTTATTGAGAATTTTTACCATCTAATGGGTTGTTTATATTATATTGTAGGTTTCATGGTTTAAAGTGAAGAAATGAAGATTTGGGACAGAAAGCAAGGGCTGCAGCCCTTGAAACTAAGAGTTGCGGCCCCTAGAGCATCAAAATGAAAAGGCTGGACAGGAACCAAGCCCCGCAGCCCTTGAAAGATAGAGCCGCGGCCCCCGCGGACAACTATTCCAACCATTAAGACCAGAGAGCAAGGGCTGTGGCTCCCGCACGCGAAGAAATTGGTAATTTTGTACATAGCGCAAGAGCCGCGGCACCCGTGTGCGAAAGAAATTGGCATTCTAAGACAGAGAGCTAGTGCCGCAGTGCCCAAAATCTAGTGCTGCGTCTCCCGTGCCTGATCTCTTAATATGTGATTCTTTTTTCTTAGTTTTTTAGGGCTTTTATTGAGAAGTATAAATAGGAGATTTGTGGAGCCGATTCGGATTACATCTCAGAGTTTTATTCTTCTGCTCTTTCAACTATGATTGAATTTTGCTTTACCATATTCTTACTTTTTGCTATGAACTAAATTCCCTTCTAGGACTATAATGTAACCTAGCTAGGAAGATTTGTTATTTTCTATTTCTTTAATTCAAGAACTCATTTATTAAATTATTTTCTTCTTCTCAAATCTTCATGTTTCTAATTGCTTGATCACCAATTAGTTGATTAGATAATTACATGAGACTATGAGGTAATTTGTAATTAAAGATCATAGGGATTAAGAACATAGGTTGCATGTAAGATAAGGATATACTTCTATGACTTGTGTAGCTATTTAAAAAGAATCATAAAATTAAGTGAATTTCTAAGTTATTCGCAATTCATATAAGAATAAATGGGTTCATAACTTAAAGATATTTTTGTTTGACCTTAGAAAAGGCTAATAAATAATTTAGGATTCTTGGCTAGCAATTAGAAATATTGTTCTTAATTAATGAATTAGGAATAACAAATCGAAATAGCTATAGTGAAATCAAAAACCTTAAATATTTTTCTCTAAATTAATTCTTGATTTTTATCAGTTATTTTCAGTTTATTTAAAGTTCTATCTTGAAATTCTCCATACTAGTTGATTAAATAAAATTGAGATTAACCCAATTTCGGTAGTTGATAACATTATTCCTCGTGAGAACGATAACTCACTCTAATTTTATTACTTGGAAACGATAACGTGCACTTGCGTTAGGATTTCTTACAACAATATATCTTTTCATTGATACCAAATTGGGTGGCTATCCTTGAACTATGTGATTGAAATACAATATATATATATATATATATAGATATTTGGCCATAAAATACAATATATTCAAGTGCAAAATTCAGTAGCTAGTTAAATCTGATTTACATTACCAACAATTCTATTAAAAAACTGAACCATTTATTTCCTAACTATCAATTCTTGAGTAGTAGTGGAAGGCTTTCTGCTGGAATAACTAAGCAGAGGAAAAATTAAGTGATCTTATTTCCTTCCATCAAAGAAGTCAAGTACACTGAGAAATGAGAATTTAATGAAATGCATTAAATAGCAAAACCAAGCATAAAATCTGCATAGTGATCTGGAACTGCAAATAAAGACAGCTATTGCAGCAGATGCATTAATAGAAGCAAAATGAGGAACAAGAACAATTAAGAGGAACATATCCATAAGATTGCAAGTATGTCATTTCAAAGAAAATCCATTTCAACGATTGCAAGGTGCTCTTCATAAAGTACACTGCATAGAATAACCATAGACAAAAGTGAATGGTTCAGATTTTGATAAAGTACCATGATGATGATTGTTTTTTTGTTTTTTGGCTAATCCATGATGATGATTTTTAGATTTTTCAAGATCTACTCATTGAACTACACTTTGCAAATGATAGTGACAAAATAAATCAGGAATTGCTCTTCTTCAGTTAATATATATGACTCTCATGCAAATCTCATGTGCCAAAAGAGTTATGAGAACCTCACCATGAAAACTTAAAAGTTAAAAAGAGAAACAATTAGAAGAACTACATCGTACCATTGCGTTTGTTCACAAGCAAAGTTACGGCAATGGCCTGCAAACATCAATTAGGCTTTTCAAGTCAAGCTAAGGTTCTTGATAAAAGATTATGTCAATGGTAAGAAAAAGATTATGACTGTACACATGCATTCATTCACCTTCAAAATATGTTATGCTCTACATGATTTTCTTCCAAAAAGATATTACATATATGAGCATTGGTTATATGATTTACAACTCAAGTTAATTAACTTCCTGATCAAACTGGCTATGGACTCATAGATCCTACAACTATTAAAGCTTTAGCTACAACAAAAGGTGACTTTTACTCATTTACATAAAAGAGAAGTTCTACCTCTACACAAAGTCACAAAATGTAAAAGCTCCAAGCTGTGCACAGCCTAACTGAGGCATCTGAAAATATGAGCTTTCAGCACTGCATCTTCTTTGTTAATCAGCTCAAAGACACAAACATCTCCATCTCGCAAGTTATTTTCTCTTGCAAAGGAGGGCCAACCAGCAGACAACTTGCCTGATGTTAAGTGTGGATAACACAGCAACTTCATAGGCCACGTTTTTTCCCCAAGCTGTATCTGTCCATTCTTCTCCCTTTCTGTAATATAGATACTGAGGAAGGCTTTTGGTACACTCTGCATAATATTCATACAGTAGTTCATGAGAGTGTGAACCTTCTGACCTCCATAATATAAAAAGTTTCATAGTAACAAAGTATAGTATTCCTTAATCTTACTGGGGTGTTATTTAGAACATAAGAAGGCCTTATATGGACTTTGAAAAAGGGATTCTCTGAGTTGAATGTCTCAGTTTCTTCCAGAGCTCCAGTTACCCTGTGCTTATTCAACGATGAAGATGAAGTTCTTTTAATAGCCTTTGCACCTGTAATGTGCCCACAAAACCACTCACAGTCAGTTTAAGTATTCCCTCTGCTTAAATTTGACTTTTGTTTGCTTGCATACTTACTGGATTCAACTTCAGCTTTTCTTAGAGGGCAATAAGACAATTTGGATCTCAGTCGATCAGACAAGAGTGAGGTCTCCAATTTAACATTACTAGTGCAATTAGCTTTTGTCTCAATATCCGGGATTCTCTCAGATTCCGCTTGATTAGCTACGCTGCTTTGAGCTGTTTCAAGAACATGGAACAAGTTTTGTTATGTAAATCAAGTGGAATAATGATGTTTTTCTAACTGACATTTGTTTCACCTGGATACTCTGAATGAGCTGGGTGTTCAGTGGACCGAAAAATTGTGACCACAAGTGTAAGTTCGATTATATCAATGAGCTCAAAGACACAAACATCACCTATTTGCAAATCATTGTCCAGCACAAATTTCTTCCATCCACGCAAAAACTCATGCTTGTGATACTTACCAGATTTTTTGCAATTGTGCCTAACAAACCATAGTCTACCATCTTCTCTCTTAAAGGTGATAAGCCTTGGACTCATGTCAAAACTGAAATATTTGTTGGCAAATTCTAAGGGTACATGCTGCCCAAGAAACCATGAATCATAAATTATTTCTTTATAAATGTCAAAGAAAGTCTGGAAACTTTGGAGTTTATGCTCTGCAAATTTGAGTGCACATGTTGCTAAGCTCTTCCTGATGTGTGAAATATTTATTCTACAAAACATTGGAAAAAAAGTAAACATAGATATAATTTCGAGGTAAGCTTACCAAGATTGCTCTGCCATGAACATAAGTTTTTTTCATGGCAACCTTGAAAAATGGATTCTCAGATTTGTAAGACTTTGCCCTCTCAAAAGCTTTACTTTCGTTAGGGATCTGCATCCTTCCAGAAACTTCAGGATTACATTTTCTAGAAGTAGAAATGCCTCCACTCCCCTTCAGTATACGTGATGACCTGTTCCCATCATCTACAGGGCAAACAGATGCAAGATTGTTAAGAGTCCATGTTTCTGGCATTAGTTTGTCCGCTTTACTTCCATGAGTTTATTAGGGATCATTTAAAGTGAAAGTAAAAGGGATTCATGAGTACTTGTATTATACAAATATACCGATTAGGATACTACATACCTCGCAGAAATGAGCAGCTTTGATCTTCAGGAACTGGGAAAATTAATACTTTGAACATAAGGCTAGAGCTCCTAATCAGCTCAAAAACACAAACATCGCCCACTTTCAAATTATTATCTATCACAAACTCCTTCCAGCCAGCCTTGATTTTGGGAAACTTATAAATAGCAGACCATGTTCTCCCATCAAAGACTTGGAGGAGTACAACTGCTTCATTTTCCTTCAAATATTGTTCTGCAAATTGTGCTGGTATATTCTGGATAATTTTAGAAAGGTGAGAAATCCAAGAGTCAAGAAGTTGAGTTTTGCTTCAAGCAAAAAATAAAAAAGATGATTTATAGCAGCAAAAGAAGCTAAACCCATGGCCATTTATCTAATGGAAAGCTCACCATAGTACTCTTGGAAACATATGACAGCGGCATGGTTACTATGAAAAAGGGGTTCTCAGATCTGAAAGTACTGGCTCTCTTGAAAGCTTCAGTCCTTTGAGTAGCAGTTAATGGTTTCATCCACGTATTTTGCTCAAAATTTGGGAATTTCCTATCGGTAAAAATGCTTGCTCCAATACCTTCTGTGAAAATTTATCAGCCTCAAAAAAACATAGCTACTTTACCCAAACAAAAAAAAATTAATCCACTGATTGAAAAGGATGCCAAGGACTATTTCACCCCAAAAACTTAAGCTGTTAGATGAAGGCCCAAGAAAAGTACCTAATAGCTTAACCTTTTAAATGAATGCCTAGCCGTGGTTTTATTATCTAACAAAGGACATACAGATATTGGAAAACATACCTTCCAGTCCCTTCTTGGTTGATTTCATATCTACATTGCCATTAATTGACTTCTCAAACTTTGTACACTGAAATTCACTACCTTTAGTTGGGACATGCATATGCAAGTTTTTCAGATTGGAGCTGTTTTCAGCATCCCCATTTGTACCACTTCTCAGTTTCTTATGAGGTCGAGGAGATAACGACCGCGATTTCGGTCCAGCTTTCTGGTGAGGAGGTATCTCATCCAAGATTTCAACAGAATCATCGCTGAACTGATCAATGTTTTCCTTTTCATCATCAAGACTATGGAATGGATAGTCTATTTCCAAATTACTCTTGTCAAATAAGAGTACATCAAAACCAGAAGTTTCTTTGTATTTGAACAACACTAAATGTCCTTCATCTAGAGAGTAATATCTAACAAATTTTTCCCAACCACTTTGAAACCAAATATCACCATCATGTGTTGTCCAATACACTTTCCATTCAGTGCCATCTGGAGGCTTCAGAGAAACTGGGTTTGATAGAGTAAACCCATATTTCTTTGTAAATTTGTTTGGAATTCTCTGTGAAGAACCTGTTGTTAGTATGCAATCTAAAAACCCTACTCTGATTTTGACTATTGATGATTGAGATAATAACAACTACATATATGGCCTTTTTCTATTTCCAGTATGCTTATTTAAAAAAGGATTAGAAATATATGTCAGCAAAAGGGGGAATTTTGTGGGTTCAGGAAGAAAGTTGACTTAGAAATTATTTCAAACACATGGCCTTCTACAATTTAATCATCTATAGACTCAGCTCATTTACAGAATTGCTTCCAAGGCTAAGAGGCTGTAAGCCTTCTTCCACTGGCCAAGCATGCATGAATAGAGAAATGGTATGAGATACCATTTTCTTCATCAGGGTAATCAATTCCAGAGAACAATGAGAAAAAAAACACAAAACAAGATCCATATATTTAATAAAATGACAAAAATGTTGGACGAAACAGAGCAGAGAGAGTGCTTACAAGCTTCAGAAGACTACTTTTGAGAATAATTAGGTAGAAATTGATGACATTCCACTGGTGACAATGAGAAGCCATGGATGGGTTCCGAAGCTCAAGGCTCTGCCACTGCCACACTGAGCAAATGTAATTAAGAAGCTGGCAGCTGTATGTGACGCCTCAACATCTTATATTTTGGCTAGCAGCTACACACTCTCCTACATAAATAATTGTCAAAGTGTTTGGGAGAGTCTTTTTCCTTTCTTCTTTATGAGCATTATATTAATAAAGTGTTGGTTTAGTAAAAGTAAATTGAGCCCCAAAGTATTTTAGGTTAAAAGTATTGAATTTAAATCTTAGAGTCACACTTGTTAAAAAAAATTTATCAATTACTGTTCTCGTTTTAAATAAAAATTAATCGCATATATAAAAAATATAAAAATACTTTAGATATAAACAAATAAATAAAGCTCAACATTATCCGAGTGACGGTCCTTAGATTTAGTCTTACCAAACATCTTGACAAAGATTCGATCATAAGATCATCTATGGAGTTTTTTTACTACCAAGTACTTTAGAGAACTAATGCAATATTTGGATATGGAAAAAAAAAAAAAAGGATTCAAAAAAATATTAAGCAAAGAAAAAATTTATAGAAAATATGTTTTTTAATTTTTTTTTCATCCAACAGAAAATAAAAGAAAAAAAAATGAAATCTCTTATTTGGTTAAAAAAGTGAGAGGAAAGCAAGCTTATTAATATACATTATACAATAATAAAAATGACTTCTCTCCCTTTCAGGATAATTTCATAGGGTACTTTGCTCCATTTTCTCTCAATTTCTTTTTTTTTAGAACGAGACTCACCACTTTTTTAACGATCTAAATTCAATCACGATATAAAAGTCATTAAAAAAGTTGAATACCCTCAGTTAAGGAAAATAATACCATACCTAGAGTACGATCGAGAGTATGGATACCTTGAGTGCTGCATAAATTAAATTGTGCCACGTGGTTTTTAAAAAAAATCAGAATAACCTGCTTTCCAAGTTTTTATTATTTCAAACGGTAGGTAAAGTTTTATTTTATTTGGGAACTGTAGCTGCGGTGGGGAATGGTGAACACAATGCTTTGGAAAATGGACTCAAGTTTGACGGTGTTTTGGCCGAAGAGCTTTTCTTGTGTTTTTTATTTTTTTTGGTTAATCAAAAGGGCTAAAGCGTTAACGAGGAGGACTACACAAAAACTTTACGGGGAAAAGAAACACCTAAGACTAAGATACTAAATTTTATTTCGTTATACTGTTTTGGTCACTTAAAAAATAAAAATGTTATAGAAAGAAAATTTTGTGGAAACGAAAAAAAAAAAAATTAATATTTTTAAATTTATAAATTTAAAAAGTATAACAATAAATAACTATAATGTCTAAACTTCTAACCACAATAAGATTATCTATATGTACAAATATTTGTGTAATAAATAAATATTAAATAATACAGATAAAATAAAACCCAAATCCAGTAGATGAATAGCAAGCTCAAATTCTTTTAAAAGACATTAAATGCTTCTACATCAACGGTTGTTATACTGAATAAAGAATATTAATCTTCTAGACTTGCACTTCCACAAAATTCCTTTGAAAGAAAAATAAGAATTCCATATAAAAAGATAAAAATTAGAAAATGAATAAAAGTTAAAACTGTGAGAAGATTGGGAAGCAAAAAGCTAGAAACATAGAGACGTGGAGAAAGAGCACAAACTGAGAGAGAAGCATAAACGGGATAAGTTGATAGCTTGCTTGAACTTTGAATCCATGAAGTCTTCGCAATTCAGGTGGTGGGTGGCTTGAGAATGAGAAGAAAGCATTCAAAGCTTTGTTTGAAACTGCTAGAAATGCAGCTATTTCATACGAAACTCTCCGAAATATGTATTTTTCTATAGAAACGGTGGAATTTTGAGGTTGATTCATGGTTTCATTTCGGTGACTCATGAAACAGAAATATTTCAGTCATTTTGGTAGAAAAGAAATGAAATTTTTATTCCTTGCCTAAGACATCATTTTTACTCTTCTTTTTAACACCTTTCATTTTTCAGGCCCTTAAAATTCTTTAATTTTTAATCTCATACCCAAATTAAGCATCTTTATTGAATCAATAAGGTGTTAATTTTTATTTATTATTGTTTTGTAACATACATATGAATTAATCACTACTACATTAGAACTTTTTAAGTTTAAACTTATCCCTAGATTAATTTTTTACCAAGTAATAATAATAATAATAATAATAATTTTCAAATTAGGCAAATGGACCAAAATAATGCACATTTGCAAATTATTTACCTAAAAGTGGTAGTTTTGAATATTTTATTATTTTTCATATGTAAAGGGAACATGTTATACACAAGTAGAGCGTGTATGAACTGAAAGCCCTATAAGACATTTCTACAACTGACATGTTCACCATTTAAAAAGCTACTGGGATTCTTTAAAAATTGAACATACTGCAGCCAAGAAAAGCGTGTTCTAACTAAATACGCTTTAAGAGGTGGGACACTGTAAAAATGTGGAAGTTAACACGCTTTAGAGCCCTAAAGTGTGAATGTCCCCTTTTTGCAAACACGCCTCATTTCCTCCATTGTTCTTCTTCTTCATGTTGTAGTCCCCATTGTTCTTCTTCTTCTTCTTCTTATTTCTTTCTTCCACTTGTGGTCCCTTCATTTGTTCCACAATGTCCGCATTTTTCTTCTTCTTGTGTCGGCTTGCTTGCTTCATTTGCTACACGTTGTTTGTTTATTGCAATCTGTCTATTATTTTGGAGACACAAAAGTTCATTTTATCACATACATGTTATAGATCTATTTACTAACTGTTGATACCCAATTTTGTCCAAGTCATTTTAGTTTGATTTAGACTTGTTGATACCCAAATTTGCATTTATGAATATATTGGCCCTTTTTAATTTTTCTTGTAGTATTACAAAACAAAAGCAGAAAAAATAAATACACATCAAAATAGGTTACAAAATATTTTTCATTTTGTCTAAATAAAAAATCTTGTCCAAAGAGAGACAAAAAAAATTAAATGAACAAGGGTGCTGCAGAAGTAATCCTTTGGCATTTTTTGTGAGCATGCCAGCTCCATTGTTGCTACAGGGTGACACTACCATTTGTTGACTAGACATCCTTGCCTCATATGGCTACACAATTTGCAAATGAGAGAAGGATAGTTTAGCAACTAACCACAGTTCTGGCTATAAAATGGGTCTCCCCAGGTAGAGCAAAAGGGACAAACATTGTGAGTTACAATGAGCACATGAAGACACATAGAGAGAATTGGAAATCTGAAGCAAACAAAGTAAATTCCAAAAAAATTGGGTAACACAACAACACTCACAGAGTGAACAAAACAGCAACACTCACAGTTTAGGTATTAATATTATTACTCAATTTTCATTTTTCTTTTCTCTGCTAAAATTTTCATTATTGTGCGCTACACATAGCACANTTGGCATTTTTTGTGAGCATGCCAGCTCCATTGTTGCTACAGGGTGACACTACCATTTGTTGACTAGACATCCTTGCCTCATATGGCTACACAATTTGCAAATGAGAGAAGGATAGTTTAGCAACTAACCACAGTTCTGGCTATAAAATGGGTCTCCCCAGGTAGAGCAAAAGGGACAAACATTGTGAGTTACAATAAGCACATGAAGACACATAGAGAGAATTGAAAATCTGAAGCAAACAGAGTAAATTCCAAAAAATTTGGGTAAAACAACAATACTCACAGAGTGAACAAAACAGCAACACTCACAGTTCAGGTATTAATATTATTACTCAATTTTCATTTTTCTTTTCTTTGCTAAAATTTTCATTATTGTGCACTACACATAGCACACATAGCAAGCCCACTCCCATCCTCATTCTTTTGAACAAGCAAACGAAATTTTTTAAGGAAACCAAATAAAGACACCAAGTTAGAAAAAATCCCCAAAACCACCATTTTAATAAAAGTAAAACCTAGAAATTTCTTTCCTTAGAATTTATGCATGGAATTAAGAATTAAGCATAATAGAAGCTGATTTAGACAAAAGGAAACCAAGTTAGAGGGAGGGGCGAATTAGAGAGAGAGAAACCTTTTTTCTAGAGATAGAGACCCATTTTCTAGAGAGAGAAACAAAACCTAATAGGAGAATTAGAGAGAGAACTAAAGAAATTTTGTAGGAAAGAAGGAAATAGAGTTAAAGATTCTTACTAATTTCTTGAGCCCTAGATTTGAGAGGTGAGGAGTTCTCCCCTGCGTTTTTCCCTTTTGCTCTTCATCTCTCCCTTTCCTTTTTCTTTCTCTTCATCGCATGGCCTTACTTTGTTTTGTTCCCTGATGTCCTTTTAATGTTATTTGCAATTTTCCTTCTTTTTTAGTATGTTTATTTGGCTTGTTGGATCAATTGTTATTTGAGCATGGGCATTTTTTCTTTTCTTTTGCTTTACTTGATGGCCTGGACCGATGGAATGGGTTTACTTACCCAATTGGTCTCATGTCCTTTTGTATTTACTTTGTTATTCTATGATCACACATTAGAATAAAGCCCTTTTTGATAAAATGGTTCTCTTGTATTTGGTTTGGAACCTTTTGTTTGAGGCTCATTTGATATTTACCCCATTGAATTCGTGGGCCTAGTAAAGTTCTTGGGTTTCTTTTTTTGCTTCTTTTATTTATTTCTTTTGCTGTCATATTAATTTATTGAGATGGACCCTTTTGGTGGCTTTTGTTATGTTTGTGTTTAATTTGGGTCTTTCATTTCATCTCTTTTATCTTGCTTTACTTTTCATGCGGGTTGATTCATTTCGTTGGGCTTATGTATTTACTGGATTAGGCCCACAAATGGGGCTAGTAGCCTAACTTGGTTTTTTTTTTTTTAATCTTCTTAACTTTTGTTACGTTTGTGTTTAATTTGGGCCTTTCATTTCATTCTTTTTTATCTTGCTTTACTTTCATGTGGGTTGATTTGTTATTGGGTGGGGCTAATCCAAATTGGGTCAGCCCATTTGTAGTGTTTTATTTATTTTTTGTTGATCTTAGAGTTTTGTTTTTTTGGACTAGACTATCTTTTGTTATAGTATTGGGCTCGGCTTTTTTATTTTAGACTTTATTTTTTAGAACTCTTGTTTGTTTTGAGTTATTTTAATTAATTAATTTAATGATCTTTATTTATTTATTCTTTGCTTATTGTTATTATTACATTCATGTTATACGTAATTTTTTTTTGTAAATAAAATCAAAGTCCAATGACAGATTAAGTAGGGGAAGAATTGTATTGACAATCTTTCTTAATTTTCCTAAGGTGAGGGATAATTCATTAGTTATGTCAAAGGTACTGGAGTAGCTAATGAAAATTTTAATATCGCTTTGATTATTTTAATTACTATATTTTGACATTTTACATTGCATTTTACATCATTTTATCATTATTTCTGTTCACGCTGGAATAAGATTACCGACGAGAGAATAGTTAAGGATAGTTGTGATGACAACAATTCCTTAACATTCCGGAGGTGAGGATTGTCACTTTAATCTTTCTAGATGTACTTGTGGACTTAAAGATAGATCTCCGATAAAAATCTTTTACCACAAATCTCAAACTCATTTCTCAAATACATAATAAATTGTATTTTGTGTATTTAGCTATCACTTACTTAGTAAAATTGCTAGAAATCACCTATGACAAAATAATTTGGGAGATGATTGTAATGATAATCACTGTCTCTACCAAATAGTCTTGCGGCATCTTTTTAGGTTTTTCCAGATGTACTGGCAGGGCTTAACAATACATTAATCTATTTTAATGACCAATTTCATTCATCAATTTTTAGATGACATAAAATTAAATTGGTAACTGTTCGCTAGAATGGGGTCATAGGGTGCTAACATTTTCTTTACACGTAACCAACTCTTTAACCANACTTTATTTTTTAGAACTCTTGTTTGTTTTGAGTTATTTTAATTAATTAATTTAATGATCTTTATTTATTTATTCTTTGCTTATTGTTATTATTACATTCATGTTATACGTAATTTTTTTTTGTAAATAAAATCAAAGTCCAATGACAGATTAAATAGGGGAAGAATTGTATTGACAATCTTTCTTAATTTTCCTAAGGTGAGGGATAATTCATTAGTTATGTCAAAGGTACTGGAGTAGTTAATGAAAATTTTAATATCACTTTGATTATTTTAATTACTATATTTTGACATTTTACATTGCATTTTACATCATTTTATCATTATTTATGTTCAGGATGGAATAAGATTACCGACGAGAGAATAGTTAAGGATAGTTGTGATGACAACAATTCCTTGACATTCCGGAGGTGAGGATTGTCGCTTTAATCTTTCTAGATGTACTTGTGGACTTAAAGATAGATCTCCGATAAAAATCTTTTACCACGAATCTCAAACTCATTTCTTGAATACATAATAAATTGCATTTTGTGTATTTAGCTATCACTTACTTAGTAAAATTGCTAGAAATCACCTATGACAGAATAATTTGGGAGATGATTGTAATGACAATCACTGTCTCTACCAAATAGTCTTGCGGCATCTTTTTAGTTTTTCCAAATGTACTGGCAGGGCTTAACAACACATTAATCTATTTTAATGACCAATTTTATTTATCAATTTTTAGATGACATAAAATTAAATTGGTAACTGTTCGCTAGAATGGGGTCATAGGGTGCTAACATTTTCTTTACACTTAACTAACTCTCTAACCAAACTCTGATAATGTAGACTAAACTTTTTTTATAGGCATCCAATCATGCCTTAAATTGATTGGTGGCGATTCCATTAGTTTTATTCAATCATTTTTTAAGTAATAAGCTTTTCAAAATCTACACTTTTACACATCTTTTTTTTCGCTGTCAGGCGTCGTCGCGCTCCTAAAAAGGATGTTACAACACTAACTGTCTATTTTGTTTTTACTATGGCACAATATAAACTTAGATTGCCTGGTCTTGTAGATCCTAGTGTGTTAACTGAAAAAGCACATCATACTTCAACTAATATATAGAACAATAGAGTAAGTTGTTCACTTGGACTTGTTTAAAAAATTGGGAAAAGTCTAAAAAAGCCCCTTAAACTATATACTTTGTGCGCTTTAGCCCTCATTCTTCAAAAACGTAGGGAAAACCTCCTTCAACTACGAAAATGTACACTTTACCCCCATGACCCTAACATCCGTCCATTAATGGGCGGAAGAAGAGATTTGAATATTATAATTTGACCCCAAAACTCTTTGAATATTACTTTTTGACCTCAATTTTTATAAATTTATTTTCATTTATACCCCTATAAAATTGCACTATAGCCCAGATTAATCACATCATGTGCACATTAATAGACAGACGTCAGAGTCGGGGGTAANACAGACGTCAAGGTCGGGGGTAAAATGTACCTGTTCGTAGTTGAAGGAGGTCTTTCCTACGTTTTTGAAATATGAGGGCTAAAGCGCACAAAGTATATAATTCATGGGGCTTTTTTAGACTTTTCCCTAAAAAATTTGATTTTTGTAATAAAATTGTTGACTTATTTATTTAAATTATAGTTAACAATTTGTTTAAATAATATAATTATTTCAGATTGAGAGATTTGTATAGATACACAACTATAAAGTTTTACCACCTGATGTGAGAGTGATGCAATATGTTAAGCAGGCGGGTCTTGGAGGAGCTACATTGGTGACTTCATTGAAGTTATGTAGGAATTATGTTTTCCTTAACTGAGCGATAGCGATAAAAAAGCACATAATTTTCACATGTTTGGTGGTGAGTGTACAATCACATTATAGGACGTGGAGATGATATTGAGGCTTCCTATTGATGGAAATGCGGTGAGTGGTTACAACCAGCACTCATGGTTAGAGCTGATATAGGATTTGCTGGGTGTTATGCCAAACCAGGATGCTTGGTTGGATCAAGACTAAAGATGACGTGGCTGAAAGACACATTTACTATTTTGCTAGATGATGCTACCAATCAGGAAATACAATATCATGCCAAGGCACATATCATGCTAATGATTAGTGGATCGTTGATGCTTGATGCCACTGGAAACTATGTGCATTTGATGTACCTTAAGCTATTAGAGGATTAGAATGTTGCGGCACGCATGAGCTAGGGATCTACTGTTCTGGCACACTTGTATAAGAGCCTCTACAACTTTTCGGTTAGCCGCAATTTGAAATTTGGAAGCTGTTCATTTTTGCTGGAGGTTTGAGCATATGAAATATTCTTCACTCTTTTTCCATCACCTCTGCGGCAGGGTAGGAAAATGGCAGGACAACTTGCATGCATGTTAGTATATATTTAAATGTTATTTTTAATATAAATTAAATTGTATGATACAAATTAGTAGATTTGATAAATAGTAGTTATAAATTATAGGAAACCACTAAAATATCACTTGTTATTGAAATGCAACAACTGAAATGTCATGTGTAAGATGTGGATTGATTGAGTGACTTATTACAAATATAGGACGTAATTATGTTAAAATTCTGTTATTGCAATGAAGTTATGGTAATTATAAAAAATGTCCCACAAATTTTTTTTACTATTTACAAGTCAACCTCAATCCATTTAGGTTTTTTTGTTAAGATTTAGGGTTTTAGGATTTAAAATTTAAGTTTTAGGATTTTTTAGGGTTTACGATTTATGATTTAGAGTTTAAGATTTAAGGTTCATTTAAGGTAATTTTGTAATTAACATAACTTAGAGGCACATTTTATAATTAATAAAACCTACTTAACTAGATACTTGACTGACAGTATGTCCTCATCCCATTGGCTGTCATTGTGGTGTTAGTTGTTGCATTTCAGCAACAAGTGACACCAAATTGGTATCCTAAATTAAATTGTGGAGTACTTTTTAAAAATGGTAATTTTAATTAGTTATAATTAAAATTGATTTAAATGTGTGATATGTTTAGTATAAACAATTATGTACATAAATTTAATATGTTATGACACATTACATGAATATAATCTGATAAGTTAAATGAATATATTAGGTGGAGAAATCACCTAAATTATAGGGACATCGGTATCGAGAAAGACCAATCAGGGTATTGGCACTTTTTTGATCGGCTTGGAGTTGATGAGGTAAGATAAATGAATAGTTTATAGTTAAAGTTACATTGATTATCTATACATTTTTGTATGGTTTACTTAAGTAATATTATTTGTAATTTACGGATTATGTGGTAGTCTTATTGTGGGGCATAACTGCTACCTTACTGTCAGGCAAGACACGACATTTAGGCAGCGAATGTCCCCTTAGTGTGTTTTAATGTAGTAGAGATGCACAACTTAGACCCAATGGTACGCCAATTTAGATGATGTTAGGGTATTCCCGTGGCCCCTAAAGGGTATGCTCAACGGTTAGAGAGTCTGACTTTAAAAGGCAACCAAGACTGGTTGTGGACCCAGTTTCATAAAGTGTATTGCGAGGTATAGAGGCAGCGACACAATCACATAGTTCAGTGTGATAGGGATTTTGGCGTCACAATGGAGTACATGACATGGTATCTCTGGATCACGTGGAGGTGGATGAGCCCGAGTAGCTTGATTCCTCCTGATCAGGTTTGTGAAATACTTGTTATTATAGCTTGTGCGATATGATTTAAAATAAATGTTTAGTATATTTGGTCTATTATTTACTGGATGTCATTCTTCCACCCTGGTAGCAAACTCAACCAGAGTAACCGTCCGTCTCATAACTACAGAACCAGCAACTACAACAGTTCCAGCAGACCCTGGCGTTCCAGCAACCACTGCCCTTCCAATAGGGGTAATATTTTAGGCCTATTGTTTCATTCTAGGTCAATCTTACCCAATTGTTTTATAACTATGGGTTAATTTAACCCAATTATAGAATTCAATATCCTTAGTGAACGCCCATGGCATAGGCTTAGGGTGAGGCTATGGCACAGCTTGATGGTCATCGCATGCCACCAAAGGATGGTACGGATAAAGCAGGGTCCTTCGTCAGCGAATGCACACATGGGGTAAACAACTCCATCCCAATATAACATGTTTGGTACTAACGTCAATTTCCCCACATCAGCACTTGGTATATATCTTGATCTTGCACAATAGGGAGACATGTACATCGAGCCTTTGGCAACTCCCATTGGTTCTCCTTATATTGATCAGGGGGAGATGAATGTTGATCTTATTGCTTTGAGGTTAGATGGCATCTATGAGGATTTAATGAATGTCATCTCGGATATAGCTCTTTAACTGACTCCTCAACGTCCACAATGTGACAGGCAAGCCAAAAACTATTACACAAGTATTCGATTTGGGTCAACTTATTAGTAGCATTCATGTTTTATGTGTAATCAATGAACCATAATAGATACTTGTATTTAAAATGATGTGTAAATTATGGTATGTAATAATTTTGTGTAATGAGTTCATTTATTTACATTATTTAACCATGTATTTTAACACGAATTCATTCCAACATTTAAAACTAAATTGAAATTGAAATCATAATGAATATGACTCTGTATAGGTGTCATGTCATATTTCCAAAGCACCCAACAACCTTTAATGAATCCATTACAGTGAGTGGTGATCATATTATTGAAGTCAATACATTCTTCGATGGGATTTTGCATCTAGTCATTACTCTTGTACCGCGTCTCATTGAAGATGAAGACATTGACATCGTGTCAATGACATATCATGCGTGCAATATCTTGAAAGTTAGGATGTGTTATATCTCTGCAATTCCATGTTGCAACGATTATGTTGACATATACCGGATAATATCTATGACATTGTAGATCAGTAGGTAGTGGCTCAAAAGACAAATGACACATCGACATGTCATTGAAATATATTACAGTAAGTAAGTATCAATCTTATTTGCATCTCTTGTGCAACTCCATGTGTGGCACAATTTGGAGTTGATGTTTATTTGTAGAAAGAAAAAAGATATTGTCATTTATCAAGTCATAGGGCCAAGGTCATATATATACTTACCAGTCATATAACGCTTGTATGTATTTCTCGTCCTTACCAACTTCTCCAAACGGTTATTGCTTTGAATTCGGGTACTTAATAAGAACTCCTAATGTCCCCCAATTAGGTATGTCTATGTTAAGAACAATATATGGGGGCAAAAACTTGTACGTTTATGTCCCCCATTTCTATGTGTAATTATTCTTTTTGTATAAGGTTATTGATTTCTATAGCAGTTGTAACTCTTGTGAGAGATTTGTAATGTTTGTTGGATTTGCTTGTATGTCTCAAAGTTTCTCATTAGATATCTTATAGAATGAACCTTGGGACAACATAAATTCTCATGCATTTTTATCATTATCTTCAAACTATACTGGATCCATGTCATAATCTTGCGATGAAAATGACATTGTACTGCACAAATATATATTCATTAATTAAAATTACTTTACAATAAAGTGTGAATTTAATATAAATAAAACTACATAAACATGAAAAATATTTATATGGAACAAACATTGTATTAATTGTTACAAGACAATATCCCACATGCACCAATATTATCATTTGTTAATATTATTCGTCATTTGTCATATAGTCTGGACAGTTCAATATGCGATCAACTTCCACAGAGGTTAACTCACAATTCATAGCAGTAGCTTGCTCTTTAGCAAGTTTTAAAAAATAATATCAACATCTACGCATCAACATTTGATTATTTTCCTTTTAAATTTATAGAATGATGAGTTCATAATCATGTTACCAAAAAAAAAAAAAAAATATTATCATTTGTTAATATTATTCGTCATTTGTCATATAGTCTGGACAGTTCAATACGCGATCAACTTCCACAGAGGTTAACTCACAATTCATAGCAGTAGCTTGCTCTTTAGCAAGTTTTAAAAAATAATATCAACATCTACGCACCAACATTCGATTATTTTCCTTTTAAATTTATAGAATGATGAGTTCATAATCATGTTAATTCCTTCGATCAATTGTTAAGGACAATCTATGAATAGGAAGTGGTCCAAGGGATTGTAACTGTTGCACCAAATGTTCAGCCTCATCGGTTTTATAAGCCCATTCACGACGTAAGCCTGCATAATATTCTTTGGGATTATAGTACTTTTCCTTTTCATAATCATCATTAAACTTTGGCAATAACTAGACAACATTACCACCAAATGTGCTGCGTCCTCCAGGCATAATGTATCAACTGAGATGATAATGGGAAAACATTAATTAAATACTTGCAGTTAAAGAACTTCTTGCCACAAATCAGCATAGTTTAAGTATAAGAAAATAATAAAAACAAACCAACTTTAAAAAAAAAACTAACTTGAAAAGAAAGCTTTGGAGTTTGTATTTAAGGTTTGGGATTTAGGGTTTGACATTTGAAGTTTTGGATTAGGGGTTGAGGTTTGAGGTTTAAGGTTTAGCATTTAGGGTTAAGGGTTATAATTTAAGATTTAGGGTTTAGAGTTTGACATTTGAGGTTTGGCACTTAGAGTTTGATATTTAGGGTTTAGGGTTTAGAGTTATGATTTAGGATTTAGAGTTTAGGTCAATCATCATCGGACATGTCAATGTCAAATTAACACTAAGTTTCTCTACTCACACGACTTCACATGATAGCATGTACTATATTTTCATCTTCCATTACTTCTATTGCACTGCATTCAACATCCCTTCGCATCATTCTAATTCAAATACAATTTTTTTTCTCTTATACGATACAAAGCCAATCGCAGCTCTATTATATTTCACCTTGGCATGTGTATCGCCAAACATCGTAGAGCGTGAATGTTTTTTTTTTAATCATTGCCAACTCTCGCAAATTTCTAAATTGAACTTCTCTGTGTTCCCATTCTATTAACATTATATTATGTACTTGGGGAAAATCATACAACATTGAGTTTAATGGATACCAAAATTCACTATCTAACATCTAGTGATGCCCACACATTCAAAAAATGTCTCTAGGTGTATATTGTAACAATATTTTTACAATTTGTTAATCATCATTTTCAACACTTAGTCATAAACATTTATATCAATGTTAGATAAAGAACGAAAAACAAAAAGAGATAAAATGATGCAATGATATAGAAAGAGGAACAAACCATGCATGAATATTTTACTTTCTATGAGCCAATAGATACAACAGTGACACAATAAATGTGACAACATGAATAAGAAGCAATGTGAACTCCTGATCATAGTTAATATTGTCTTCTGTTCGAAGAACTCCGCCTGTTATGTCTTTCCATACGACACAACCCACATCTTAGTGCGCTCCTTGAACCTTTGCCCCAATCCCTCTTATCGCGTATACGAGTTGATTTGGGCTGTCCTTTTGCCTGGAGCTTTGTAGGGTTGGGGATGACTATTAGTCCCTTTACAGTTGACCAACACTCTTCTTCACCAATTAGGCTGAACTGCTCACTATAAGCATGAACTAAGTGCCGAGAAAAATATATTAGATCCACATCACTTCATGAATTTACTCTAATAGAGGCACAAACAAAAATTACATGCGAACACGAAATATGGAGTGCTTGAAACTAGGGGTGTAATTAGTTTGGTTTGGTCCGTTTTATACCTCAAACCAACCAAAACCGAACCGGCTAAACTCGATTCGATTCAGTTCAGTTTGATTTCTAACATTTTTTAGAGGAAAACTAAATAAAACCAAATTAGCCAAACTTGGTTCAGTTCCAATTTTTGCTAGCCATTTTTCTAGATCTTGACATTCTTTGCATTGTGGTGCTCATGTATATTATTTTTCCATAAGTGAATGGCTTCAAACCAACAACCAGAAGCTTAATCTTCCACTTTGATTCTATAATAGAAAGTCTCATAGAGAACTTAAACCCGAGAAGGGGGAGGGGGAATTGTGATTGAGATGTTCAGGTTATAGAAACCAAATATATGAATTGTTATCAATTCAGCAGCCATAGCACATGCGACATGTATGAGTTAACATAGCCCAACAAAGCAAACCCAGACGGAGGATAAAATTCACCAACAAAGAACAAAACAAGATAGTGAAATTCGTAGATAAAGAAGCAAATTAGCAAAGTGAAAAAAAAAAAAACCTCTAGCTAAACCCCTTTGTTTGGTTATTCCAAAAAAAAGTGTTAAATTCCAATAAGCCATGAAAAGAAACTAAAATAGTTCATTAGCACTTCAAATGTGACAAAAGCACTTCAAGATGAAGTTAAGTACTTTGAAATGCAAGCAAGAACCCTTGTTCTACTTGCACATTGTGATCCTTCCAGAAAGACGGATCATCGTTGATTTCGAAGCTTCAACTCGAAGATACGGCGCTCCTGGCACCAACTTCACCTCTATTGTCCCAATTGTTAATAGTTAATATTTCGAACCGTAGAGCTAGGCACAAGATTCTCTTTAGCCATAGATTTTGGAAGATTCAGAGTGCCCTGAACTAGCGATAAAAAGGTGGAAGAATGGTCCCGAAACCCAAAGTGACTCTTAATTGCACTAGTAGTGGTAACCTCCGACATGAATGGGAGGGAGAGGGAGAGGGAGATCAATGGGGAGAGTTATTTAGGGATTTCAGATTCTTCAAAGGAGAATGAGAAATGGGAGAAAAAGACGAAGAGAATGGAGACTTTAGCCCTTAGGAAGGATTTCACAAAACGACATCGTTTTGGGGTTATTTTGTTTAATTTCGGTTTTCCTTCAGTCAAACCAAAAACCGAACCGACGCTATCGGTTTTTCAAAAGAGAAAAAAAAAATCAAAAATCAAACCGCCTCTCTTGATTTGACTCGGTTTACCCCGGGTTCAGTTCAATCCGATTTGGTTAGTTTTCTCGGTTTGGCTTACACCCCTACTTTAAACCTACCACATCCGCATCTTCTTTCATTTAGATTTAAATGAAAAATTTGCTCACTCACCCTTATAGCATAATCGAATGTCTCTTATACTTCAAAAGATCCAATATCCCTATTAAATAGTATTGGCCGGTGTGAAGATGAATAACGAGCGTTCTCACACATCTTCTTATCCTCATCATCTGTCTACATTTGTCCACTCACTAACCTTGCCCGAGCCATTTCTCGTATCAATGAAAGTACTGTTCATTTTGTAATATGTGGCTCTAACAAGGGCAGTGATAGGCATGTTGCGAACCCTTTTTAATGTGTTATTCACATTTTCAGCAAGATTGATCATCATTATGTCATACCGTCTACACTGAGTGTCCCTTTGTTATGTCCATTTTGTCGGGTCAATATCGTTGATATACCTCAAAGAACGATCATTAGGGCAGTCACTTTGTATGTCTATTATTAATTCTTCAAATTTGACAGATTTAAACTGAACACCTATAGAAGACAATGTTTTAAAATTATTTATTTTATGCAAATACTAAAAATAATATCCAATTGTTTAGTCAGACTCATATTCTTATAAACTCTGTAGATTTGGTGTTTCACAACAACATTCTTGAAAGCATTATTCTAATTACTCACCATATGGTGCAAGTAGAAAAAATGATGCACCAATGATGGATGCTAGTCAACCCGTTCGTCTTTAATAGATAAGAAGATGCTAACATGATGGTTTGAAATTATTGCCAGATTTTTCATGTCCCTAGCAATGTTTTGTCTCACAAGTATTAAAAATCATGACCAGACATCTTTGGTCTCACCTTTCACGATGGCATAAGCTAAAGGTAAGGGTGACCGAAAGTCATCATGTGTAGTGGCGATGAGCAGGGTCCCACTGTACTTCCCGTATAGGAAAGTCTCATCAATCTAGACCATTGTCTTGCAGAACCTAAATGCCTTAATGCATGGCTTAAATGCCTAAAAGACACGTCAAAATCTCTTTAACATATGATCATTTGGTGGTTTTCCATTCCATCAATCATCCAAGCACCATTCAACAACAATTCCAGGTGTGTGTTTTTCAGCAGCCATCCATCTAGGTAGCAAATTGTAACTCTCATTCCAATCACCATACACTGTAGCAATTACTCTTTCCTTTGCAAGTCATATTTTCTTGTATAATATTTTATAAGAGAACGTGCTCTTTATGCACCCTTGTATCAGCTTTATAAGTACATCAACATTCTCTTGAACCATTTCAGTAATGGTTGCTACAATAACCTTAACAACTAGTTTGCTATGATCTTGTGTTAAGGTTGCATTTGTACAAGTATGAGGCCCATTGTATTTTTCTATTTTTCAAATCTTGCTCCTGGTTCGTAAACATGCCCAAAGTCTCCAATTGTACCCATCATAATTGTTTGAACATATAAAACTCAATTTGTTAAGTTTAGACTCCTTAACTTAAAAATGTTAGTGCACAAAAAGGGAGTATTACTTTATAGCTAATTGAAGATCTTCTTTGCTTTCAAACTTTTGACCGATTTGCAGTTCATCGCCTCTCCAATGTATGGGCTGTAATCACGATCCTCATCATCACTACTGTCAATTAGAGGATGATCAATAGATTGATTATTATGAATTATGTTTTCCCTCTTATCTCCATGTTGGCTACATCCAGCTTCATGTACTTCAATGCCACCACTGTGAACATATGAACTTAGCCACATGTCACTACTTTCATACCCATTGCCTCCTTCTGGCATATGCATTTAACTAGAAGTAGCCAAACCATATTGAAATCCATGTGAACCAACCTCCAGTTCATAATAAGGTTCGGCTTCAATGCCCAGTTGAATGTATGGAGGATAAAAACAAGGAAATGAAATTGGGCCACATTCTTCAACAGCTTCAGGTTGACCTCCATTTCCACTAACCTCCAGTTCATAACAAGGCTCGACTTGTATCCCCAGTTGACTATATGGAGGATAGAAACAATGGCATGAACTTAGGCCACCTTCTTCAAGAGCTTCAGGTTGACCTCCATCTCCACCAACATTCATAGTTTTAATGTCCACACATATCTCAATTTGACCCAAAGTAGGATGTTGAGCATTACTCTTAAACATCATCTCAACATCTTCATCAAATCCTAATTCAAATGCATTATAAAATAATGGATTAACTGAAATTGAGAATCTATAAGTTATCTTTTCAACTACTTCATTTGCTTGAAGTCTCATTTTAGTGTGGATATGAAATTTTAATCTATCAAATCTGTATGTTTTCTTGAAGTTCAACCCATAGATTGTCGATCCCTCAAACATTACACCTTGGAGCCCATTGTACACATGGTCATTATGATTTATTAATTTATGCATTTTCTTCCTAAAATATTTTTTTAATCACTATTAGTATATAAACATTATCACACTTTTATGGCAATTAATTTTTCATCAATAATCATACATAATTATCACTTTTAAGCACAAATTACTACAATTATCAATAATAAGTAAATATTAATAACATATTTATCTCTAATAATAATCTAACATAAAATATGTATTACACTACTAGACATAATGTAATACAAGATAATTAAATAAAAGTACATTCAGAAGCTCAAAGCTACTACAAATTTTCATGACACCTTCAATCTTCGTAGCAAACTCTCAAAGCAATTTCAAGTTTTGAAGTTCAACACTTTCACACTGAGAATTCACTCATATTTATAGAGTCGTTTACACTTTAACATTGTACATTCACGCGTTTCATTATGTAGCGTTAATAGTTTGAAAACATTATTCCTCTATCAGAGTTTTACCTCAAGAAGAGTTATTTGAGCACTTGTGAGCAGTGAACACGTTGCGGAGTACCATGTAAAGCATGTTCTAACTTAACATGCTTTACATGATAAAATATGTTCAGTTAGAACTTGCTTTATAGGATGAAACATGATGCTTTATGCTCTAAAGTGTGTTCAAGTTAAACATGTTTTATAGGCTATATCGTGTTCAATTTTTAAAAGAATCCCAACAACTTTTTTTAAACAGTGAACACGAGATTGGTGGAGATGCTTTTTAGCATTTTCAGTTCATACACACTCTACCTTTGTATAGCGTGTTTTACTTCCGTTTAAAAAATAATAAAATATTCAAAATGATCCATTTTAGGTAAATAGTTTAGAATCTGCCCTTTTTATGTAAATAGTTTGTAAATGTATATTATTTTTGTCAATTGGCCCCTAAATTGATTAAGTTCATATCACTAGCTTAATTATTTGACCTCATTTGAATTCCATTACACTAAGTTCATATAACTAGTTTAATTCCTATACCCTATTATTAACTTTAACTCATGCCTTCACTCAAAAAAACTAAAAATAAAAAAGTTAACTCATAGCTAAACTCAAAGCTCTTCATTAACACTAAAACTAACCTTAACCCACTAGTTTAACTTGATGTGACCATTTATATTAAGGTATGAGGTGTAGAGAAATTAAAATTTTAACCTCAACCTACTAGAATATTCTCATCCAATTAAAACTTTAACCTTAACTAATAAGATTAATATTCATAGCCACCAAACATAATATCTTCATCTCCCTATGTTGGACTACGAGGTTTAGAGAAGTTTCAAATCCTCATTATATTAATATCTTAATCTCATTTTTTACATTACCCTTTGTATCACTTCATATATATCAGTCATTGTCACTAATTGTAATGGATTTTTTAATCTCATTATGTTAGGCTATGAGGTTAAGAGAAATTCCAATTTCTTACTAGATTAATATCTTAATCTCATTAATAACCTTAGCACATGCATCACTTCATATCTATTCATTGCCACTAAATATAATATCTATAGCTCATTATTCTTAATCTCATTTTTAATACATGAACATATTAATTTCCTAATTAATCTTCACCATTGCATCACTTCATATTTAGTCGTTACCACTAAATGTAATATCTTAATCTCATTATGTTAAGGTGAGATTTAGAGAACTTTCAATTCCTCACTTGTTAATATCTTAATCTCATTATTAATTTTATCTTGTGTATCATTTCATAGCATTACTTGTTACATCTCTCAACATATACAAAAATACAACTTTCTATCTATCTATTGATAAATGTAAATATTTATAGACTAACTAATAATTGTAGAGCCTAATTTCTACAGCCCAGTAAATGAGATTATCTACTATTCCTGTAATATATTATGGGGTCAGAAGCTCAAATTAATCTTAAAAACTAAGCCCACCATGAGCCAATCTCATTCTAACATGCATCAGCCCAAAACAAAAATTGGGGTAATTTTAAAAATTTCACAACTTCATAGGTTAAGATATATATATATATATATATATATATATATATATATATTAAGTTTATGTAACAGCAAGTTGCTAAGGTCATCATCAACACCGCACATTTCATTCCCATTCCATTCAACGGTCCAAATTATGCCATGGGTTTCGGGTATCGATACCTGAATTTTTACTACGGTACGGAAGAGGGCTCCCCCAATTAATTGATGATGAATTAGTCAATTGATAGGCTCAAAAAATTGACCTGCCTACACCTAGCCAATTACAAGGAGAGTAATATTAAACTCAACACTCTTATACTTAAATTTTCAAGATTTAGCTAAAAGGTCACTTTTAATTAGATTTGAATCTAGTCATATTACATAATTCATATTTAAATTTGATGATGTCTAATCTGAGCTAAAGGTCGGGAGGTGGGTGAAATCGAGTTGAGAATGTAACAATTGCACAGTAACAAATGAAACAAGAGTCAGTTAGCGATTACCAAGCTTCGATGCTTAAATTAATAAGGTTCAAGCTAAAGAGTGTAATAAATGCTAAGGAAGAAAACAAGTCAATATACTTGTTGTTGTGGGCTATTTATAGATGAGGGTTAAAGGATATAATAGACATATGCAAAATTCTAATTATATGGGCATTTGGCTAAGTGGGCCTAAATGCAATCGGCCCAAAAACTGCTATCTACAAAATTAAATGCACAGTTCAAATCTCTACAACATGAATTATGTGGTATGACTAAATTTAAATTTCTTTTAACTAATACATTCAAATAAATTGTATCCCTTACAAAATCTAAAAATGCAAAAGCTCCAAAATGTGCACAGGCTAATTGTGGCATCTGAAAAATATAAGCTTCTAGCACTGCATCTTCTCTATTATTCAGCTAAAAAATGCAAATATCTCTAGCTTTCAAGTTATTTTCCCTAGAAAATATGTGCCAACCAGTAGATAACTTGGTTGATGATACGGGACCACAGATCAACTTTGCATGCCATGATCTTTCACCCACCTTTATCAACACATTCTTCTTCCTTTCTGTAGTAGACCTTATGTGGAAGGCTCTTGGTATATGCTGCATAATATAGTAATTTCATCACAATCAGAACAGAACCTGGTGGGTCAATAGTATAAAACTAGCACACTATAACGTAAAAGATTTTTAACAACACTTGAAAAATGTTGTTTTAGATTTTTGAATAAAATCCTTTTTTCATCCTTGAAAAATATTATTACTAATAATTTGGTCATTCATTAATTTTTTGTGACAATTCAGTCCTTAAATTTGTATTCTATCAGACAATTTAGTCCTCCGTCTAGTGATGTTAAGTGGGATTAGATGGAAAAGTCTCAAATTGTCAATAATAGCATTTTTCAAGGACGAAAAATGAGTTTTACTCTAAATATTTTGTTAGACTGTTCATGTGTTGTTTAAGCCTTAGTGGTTAAAGAGTTTTTTTGACATTTAAAAGTGTTGTGATACATGACAAAATGTTACCATATACACTTTTTACCAACATTTTTCATTCAACAAAAAGATGACAAAATATTAATTATAGTAGCTAAAGAAGCTAAATACATGGTCTTGCATGTTTTGAATGGAAAGCTCACCAAGGGACCACTGGAGACGTATGATGTTTGCATGGTTAGCATGAAAAAGGGATTTTTGGATCTGAAAGTACTGGCTCTCTTCAAAGCTTCAGTCTTTGCGATAGTAGTTAATGGTTGCATCCATGTTTTCTGCTCAGAATTTGGGCACTTCTTTTGGGCAAAAATGGTTTTTCCTTTGTCTACTGTGAAAATTTAGATAATTGTTAGAGAAACATGGTATATTTGGAACTTTTTACCAAGAAAATGGCAATCGTTTTTATAATTTGAAAAGCAAATAGAGATATTGAAAAATACTTTCCAATTCTTTCTTGGTGTTTTTCACATATGCATTGCTCCCTTGAGATTGTCTACTTTCATTTTGAACATGCATGTGCACATTTTTCAGATTAAAGCTTCTTTCAACACCTCAATTTCTGCCACTTCTCAGTTTCTTTTGAGGCCGAGGTGACGATAATGGTGATTTCAGTTTAGCCTTCAAGTGGGAAGGTTTTTCATCCAAGATTTCAACTGAGTCATCATTGAACTGATCATCAAGATTGGGCTTTTCATCATAAGGAACATGTGAAGGATACTCTATTTGTAGGGTAGTCTTGTCAAATAAGAGTACATCAAAACAGGAAGTTTCTTCATACTTGAACAACACTAAATGTCCTCTTTCCAGAGAGTAATATTTAACAAATTCTTTCCAACCATTTTGAAACCAAATCTCACCGTCATGATTTGTCCAATATATTTTCCATTCAGAACCATCCGGAGGCTTCAAAAACACTGGGTTTGACAAATTAAACCCATATTTCCTTGTAAATTTTCTCGGAATCCTCTGTGAAGAACATGTTAGTATGCAAACCTTATAATTTTCTTAAACACATGGCCTTCTAAAATTTAATCATCAATACACGTAGGTTCTTTACTCTTTCTAAAGCTTCAAACTTTCTCCCATATTTAAGAGGCTATTATGCTTTCATTCACTAACCATGTAACTTAAAGCATACTAGTTCAGCATATGTGAGCAGATCGTAGGTGATTGACCCGAAGAAAATAGCCCTAAGAGCTAGACGTCAATATATGTATTTAATACAATAAACAAATAATGGATGAAAAAGATAAATTGGAATGCTTACAAGTAATTGGAGACAACGTTCAAGAAGAACCTTGAAGAAATAGATTTCATTCCGCTAGTGACAATGAGAAACCATGGATGGGGTTTGGAGCTGATGCTCTATCTTTTGTACACTAACAGCTGTATGTGGTGTGGTGATACTATGGGTAGTGTAAACAAAATATTGTGGAAGAATATATGATGTCTTTTTTGGTTAATACCACGAGTATTTATATTTTATTCAATTCGGCTTGAGACTAATCTCATTTGAGAGTTTGAGCAATTACAGTTTCTTCTCTTCCAACAATGCTCTTATTGAACTTCAAACCCTTGACCATAACCAAAAACTTTAAGATGCTACCGAATTACAAAATAATATTACTAGTTTGAATAAACTTATAAAACAAACTACAATAGTGTTAGATGTTATAGAATTACAAAATAATATTTTGTAAGTTTGAATTTAAATCTATACAACAAACTACAATAACCTAGCAAACTTAATTATGATCTTGCAACTATCTATTTATTGTTATCTTATTGGGTTAGTCTCTGGGTGTTTATTTAAGAAGTTTGGTCTGCGTTGTAAGCATAAAAGAAATCAATAAACTAGTTCCATTTGTTCCCAATTGCATCATGTGGTGCCTTAACATTTTTATTTGCAACTAGCACCTATGTAACTGCACGCCTAAATAAATGCTTGTCAGAAATTAGCCGTCCTATTAATACGAGTAAATAAATTGCAAGGCTCGAGAGAATCAATTTCCTATGCAAGGATGAATTACCGAAGTGTTCACCTTAGATTATATAATGTTTTACCAAAACTTCTATTTTTATTGTAGAAAATGATTAAAAAAAAAAGCGTCAACTTGTGTATTTTAACTCTTCTTATAATCAAAATTTAAATATAGAATGATTAGTTGTGTTATTAAATACGATAGTTGTAGGGATTCACTTAAATTTTTAAGAGTTTCTCTCTTTGAAATTTTTTTTTCTAAATCCAAAAAGATGAGAGATGCGAAGGTGTCAGGAAACTCTCCTCCCCTACCCTCGATGGAGGACGAAGACTTGATTGCTAGATCTTGTAAGAAAGTTAAGGAGGGGGGAGGCTTAGTGGAGAACATGGATATTGCTCTCCAGGGTTTCAGGGAAGGAGGTTCTGTCAGTGTCAACATGGATGGTTTAAAGGTTATTAAAGATGCATCTGAGCAAAGCATGGATGATGTCCCTGTAGAGATAGCGCCAGAAGGTTTGGGGGCTAGGGCTAGGATTCCTAAAGAGACTTCTGTGGTGGGGTTGATTCAAGGGAGCTATAAGGATAGGCTACTGGGGGCTCAGAGCAATGGGGTATCACCAATGAATCCATGGCACTTTTAAGGCCTAGAAGAGGAGTTGGTATATGGGGAAGATGATGACAATCTTCCTCACGAGATGGATGTGGGTTTTAACCTTTACCCCTCAGTTGAGGTTACTTTGGAAGAGCATGAAGAATACTGTCAGCCTTGGCGGTAGTCTGTGATAGTGCGACTACTGGGCAAGCGGTTGGGCCTCCGTGTGATGACCAACAGACTATAGAAGATATGGGAGAGGGAAGGCACTATTAGAGTGATGGATTTGAATGAGGATCACTTTGTGGTAACGTTTTCAGATCATCATGACCTTAGGTTTGCACTCACAGGGGGTCCTTGGCTCATCATGGATCACTATCTGGTGGTGCATAGGTGGAGACCTTTATTCGATCCAAATGACATGCAGGTTAAAAGGCTAGCGGTGTGGATTAGAATACCAGGTTTGCCTATCGAGTTCCACAACGAGAAGTTTCTTTGGCGCGTTGGGTCTTTGTTGGGCACTACTCTAAGGGTCGACAACCTTACTTCTCAGACTTTTAGGGGTAAGTTCGCCCGCATCTGCGTAGAGATTGATCTCCGAAAGAGTTTGGTGCCTAAGTTTCTTTTGTATGGTCGGGAGATAGTCATTGAATATGAAGGTCTTCATATGGTGTACTTTAAGTGTGGACGTTATGGCCACCGGAGTGATTCATGTGTAATGAGTCACCCTCTAGAGGTGCCCGAAGGGGTGGCAGGAAAGTCTCCGGCGGGTAAAGAAGTAAATAAACCAGAAGTAGCAATGATTACAAACGACCATGTTGTGCAATCTGTGGACTAGAATCATGGAAAGGTACCCATGCATTTTGGGTCCTGGATGCTAGTGCATAAGCCCCAATGTCGCAAACCAGGAGTCATGAGGAGTCAGAATGAGCAGGTAGCGAAGGATAAGTCGAGATTGTAAAGGAGCACTTCTCGTGGAGTGGGGAATATCAGGGAGGGATCTCGCTTTGATCTTCTTGCCAAAAACACGGATGCTGATGGGTCTCAGGAGTTGGTGTCTCAAACGACTCCCATGCACGATGTACGTACTACTGATTTTGGGTCACCTCAAGTGGGTCACATGGGTTCAAGTTTGCATGGGCCCAAACCTTCTCTGCTGTCGTGAACTGGTATTGGCAAAGCTACATGTGGGTTTAAACAGGGACACTTGGCTGTGGGCCTTGCTAAGTAGAATGGGTCTCATGCAAGCCATACTAGAAAACATGCCACGGGGGTCTCACGTCTGAAAGGTGGGGTTAGCAAGAATAACAACTCTAATAAGGAGAATGTAGGCGAGATTCTAAACAAAATAATGGATCAAGAAGCAAGGAATATACCATGTAATAACTACTGTGACCTTTCGTACCAAGCAGTGCTTAAATCGCTAGCTCCTCATTCCAAAGAGGATGCCTTAAGGGAGTTGCACCATGCCATGCAATCTTCCATTCTCCACGTTCTGCCAGCTATTCATGTCATGGATACTGGTGAGAGTAGGGCAAGGGAAGTTGCAACCCAAAAACCTCTGGACCCGGTAGTTGCAAAGGGTGGCAGTTTCAATCTAGTGCAAGATTTGGTGTTCTAAGATAACATAACAATTCTGTCTACCTTGGGGCGGAATGTTGATGCTGTAAGTTCTTTCTCTATTGCTCGAGGTGATCTCTGAGTTTCTTCAGAGTGCTGGTTTTTGGTTTCTCTTTTTATCAGGTTATCCATGATTGTAAACCAGAATATGATGGTGTGGAATTGCTGTGGGGCTGGTAGCAGGGGGTTTAAGAGCTTGTTCAAGGATCTCATTGCCCGGTTTCACCTCTCTTTTGTTACGTTGATAGAAACTCATATTAATGGGCAAAGAGCAGATGCGTTCATTCGCAGCTCTGGTTTTGATTCTTCTTTTAGTGTTGAATCGCACAGATTTTCTGGAAGGATTTGGTGCATTTGGGACTCAGCGGTGTGGCAAGTTTCGGTCTTAAAGTCTCATAGTCAGTATGTTCATCTTTGGGTGAGTTTTAGCTCTGGGGTTCCTTGGGTTTTTACAGTAGTTTATGGTAGCCGCACTCCAAGTATCCGTGTGGAGCTTTGGTAGGAGTTGAGAATTTTAGATACAGATATTGTGGGTCCTTGATGTGTAGCAGGGGACTTCAACTCCATTGTGCACCCTTCAGAGAAGCAAGGGGTGGCAGCTTGGTCAAGCAATTATAAAGCATTTTGGGATTGTATTCATGACTGTGATCTCTTGGATGGTGGTTTTCATGGACCTTCCTTCACTTGGCAGTGGGGGAGGGGGGCGTGCATGAAAGGCTGGATAGGGTGGTGCATAACATGGAATGACTCTCTTGCTTTGAAGAAACAACTGTTATTCACCTTCCTTATTTCAAATCGAATCACTCTCCCTTGTGGCTCCATTTTGATAATTACAATCCTATTAATCGGGGTAAGAAGCCGTTCAAATTTTTGGCGCCTTGGCTTCTTCATGATGACTTCCCTACCATGGTTTCTCACTATTTGAACAGGGATGAAGATTGGGTGCGAAAATGTGGAGAACTTTACTAAAGAAGCTACTGTTTGGAACTAGGAAGTTTTTGGGCATATTAGGAGAAGGAAGCAGAGGATTTATAATTGATTAATGGGTATCCAAAGTAGCTTGAGCTTGGGTCTGAATATTTTTCTTGAAGATCTCCAAGATAATTTGTGGAAGGACTTAGATATAGTTCTTAAAGAGGAGGAACTTCTTTGGGCTCAAAAAGCTAGGTGTAAATGGATCCAATTTGGGGACAAAAATACAAAGTATTTTCATGATACTACTATTATGAGACATCGTAGAAATAAAATAGCTGCTTTGAAGAATGACCATGGGGACTAGATTTATGATGCAGGTGAGCTATGTAATATGCCTGCTTCTTTTTTCAAGGAGTTATATAAAGATGATGGGGTTTTTGTTCCATTCCTTATTTTGGGGTGCTTCCCAAAAATCTCATAGGGATATGTGTACTCTCCATGCGAATTTTTCTCTAGAAGAAGTTCGAGCCTCAATTTTCAATATAGGAGGGTTGAAAGCCCTAGGTTTTGATGGATTGCATGCTTTATTTTTTTAGAGCCAATGGGAGGTAGTTGGATCTTCTTTGTTTTCTCTTATTTTTCAAGTTATTGCTAGTTTGGAGAAAGTTATGGATATTAATAGTACTTTGATCACGCTAATTCTTAAAACTAAGTCACCTGAGTCTATTTCTCAATTTAGACCTATCAGCTTATGTAATGTGGCTTACAAGGTGATTACAAAAATTATTGCCACTCGCTTATGGAGAATAATGCAATACATCATTGCTCCTACCCAGTGTAGTTTCATTCCAGGGAGGCAGGGTTCTGACAATATTATCATTGCTCAAGAGGTAGTCCATAGTATGAGGAGGAAAAAGTGCAAGAAAGGTTTTATGGCTATTAAAATAGATTTGGAGAAGGCATATGACAGGTTGAAATGAGATTTTATTAGAGAGACGTTAATTGACATAGGGCCTAGGGAGGAGCTCATTTATCTAATTTGGCACTGCATCTCTACCTCTTCTTTAAATGTGGTTTGGAATGGTTCTAAAACCCAAGATTTGACTCCTTCTAGAGGGATTCGCCAAGGGGACCCTTTGTCTCCGTATTTGTTTGTGCTCTGTGTTGAAAGATTATCCCATTTGATCAATTCTGCTATTAATGGTGGTTTGTGGAAGCCAATTTTTCTTTCTAAGAATGGACTGCCTCTCTCTCATCTTATGTTTGCAGATGATCTTTTCCTATTTGGGGAGGCCTCTTTGGAGCAAGTAGAGATCATGGAATAGCTGTCTTAAGCTATTTTGTGATAGTTCTGGTCAAAGAGTTAGCATTGCTAAGTCGAGGGTGTGTTTTTTGTCTAATGTTAATCACACTCGCCGTCAGGAGCTTGCTAATTCTTTAGGTATAGGTGTAACTTGTGATCTAGGCAAGTATCTTGGAGTTCCTTTGTTGCATAAGCGAAGTTCTCATTCTTCCTTCAACTATATTACTGAGAAGGTAATGTAACGCTTGAGCAGCTGGAAGCCAACAATCTTTCTCTAACAGGCAAGCTCACTCTTTCTTCAATCAGTTCTCTTCGCCATGCCTAATTATGCCATGCAAACCACCTCTCTCCCTTTGGGTGTTTGTGATGAGTTAAAGAGGCATAACAAGAATTTCTTATGGGGTTCTAATCAGGAACATCGAAAGCTGCACCTAGTTAATTGAGAAAAAATGTGTCGTCCAAAATCTCAAGGGGGTTTGGGCCTGAGGCATATTAGACAAGTAAATTTGGCTTTTATGATGAAGTTTGGTTGGGGGCTAGTAAATAAGCGAGATGATTTATGGATGAAAGTTTTGAGAGGCAAGTATAGTTGTGGGACAGATATGGTCCCTCAAGTTAGACTGAGGTCGGCCAACTCGAATGTTTGGCAAGGCATTTGCAAAGCTTGGCCGTACTTGTCCCCTAATTTGGTGTGGAGACTTGGGAATGGGCAAGGCATGTCTTTTTGGAAGGATCATTGGGTGGCTGGTTTCCAGTCTTTGCACCCCTTTATCACATGAGAAATAGAGGAGGAGCTCCTGGAACCTAGTTTGGCTCTGTTTGTGTCCATGTCAGGTGGTTGGGATTGATATTTGTTAGAAGACTTACTCCCTAAAGTGGTATGTGATCGCATAGCAGGGATTAAACCTCCCTTTTTGAATGGAGGAGAAGATCA
Source organism: Cercis canadensis (assembly GCA_003255065.1). NCBI lineage: Eukaryota > Viridiplantae > Streptophyta > Magnoliopsida > Fabales > Fabaceae > Cercis > Cercis canadensis. The sequence continues at coordinate 73,000 of QAOA01006485.1, read as the reverse complement.
GCTTGCTTGGAGTTTATCTTATGATGTGAATTTTTCTCTTAAGTCTGCCTATTCTAGTATTGCAGATCATTCAGATGACGAGAGTCAGGTTTTGTTCCGTAGGATTTGGAGATGGGATGGTCCTCAATGTATCAGATCTTTCTTGTGGCTTGTGGCGCATGATAGTATTCTTACTAACTTTCGTAGGAATAGCAGGCACCTGACTGGGGATCCAGTTTGTGCTAGGTGTGGTCAAGATTTGGAAGCCACCTTGCATGCATTGAGGGATTGTCTGACAGTTAAAAATGTGTGGCAGCGGTTAATGCATACAAGAAAGTGGTATGGGTTCTTTGGTTTACAGCTTCATGCTTAGATCCTAACTAATCTGAAGATTGACTGGGAGAAGGGCTTGGAGGATTGGGCTCGAGTTTTTGGAGTGGTGGTTCATTCCTTATGGGCAGCCCAGAATGCTTATGTTTTCGATAGTGGGGCAGTAAGAGGAAGAAGGGATCTATTATTCCATATCCTAGCCAGGGTCAAGGAGATTGGTGTCATTGATTCAATTTGTAAGCTTAATAGGTTAACTAGCATAAAGGAAACTAAGCATTTTGCATGGAATTTTCCTGAGGATGGGTGGGTAAAGTTAAACACCGATGGGTCCATATATGGGTCATCTCTCTCTGCTTCTTGTGGGGGTCTTATTAGAGATGCTTCTAGTGCGTTTATTTCTGGGTTCATGTGCAAGGTGGGTCAATGCTCCATTACTCACACTGAATTGTGGGGGTTGGTTTATGGTCTCCGTGCTTGGGACTTGGAGGTTAAGCATGTGTATAGGGAGTGCAATAGCTGTGCGGATTTTCTTGCTCGACAGGGTCACAAAGTTAGCTTTACAGTATCTCAGTTTTTTGAGCCCCCTGCTGGTCTCCATGAGTTTCTGCTAGCAAACAGTCTAGGTGTAGCTTTGCCTAGATCTGTGCCAGCTTAGCTTCGTTTAGTTTCTTTCCTTTTGTTGGGCTTTGTCTCATTGTCAACCCAAAAAAAAATATGATAGTTGTGAATTTTTTTTTTTTTAAAAAAGTCATAGGCATTATATATGTACAAGAAGTAACCATCTAGTGGGACATTTAAAGATGTGCAGTAGTAGGGATGACAATGGGACGAGGCAGACACTCCCCAGACCCATTTTCGGCCGAAGATTTTTCAACAGCCTTATTCTAGCTCCATTGAATGCCCATCTACCTCATGTCCCACCTTATTTACCCATACAACTATGTTTTTTTAAATATACACAATTAAAAAAAAANATATATATATATATATATATATATATATATATATATATATATATGTACAGGGTGAGACGGGTAGTGACTTCCCTATCTCCAACCCCAACCCTAACCCCATAAAATTACCCATCCCCATCCTCATACCCATTTTTTGCCCCATACCAGTACTGGATTGGGAAAAAATAACGGGGCCCATTGGGTATAGGGCAAATTACCATCCCTATGCAGTAGTAACATTGACTATCATTATATTTATTTTATTATTTTGTTAGTTTACGTGGATAATTATCTATTTCATAATTTTAATCTCACATACTTTTAGTCCAAACTAAAATATTCAATATTGAACGCTTCGGATCTCCATTTTTCTATATTCTAAATTTAAAAAATTTATTTTATTTACATAATGGTAAAAAAAAGAAATTAGGATGTTATCTTATGTTTGAGTATTATTTTTTCGGACTATAGTAGTTATATTTTTAATAAGGGATATTTATATCTTTTATGATTAATTTCCTTTCATATATATATATATATATATATATATATATATATTGTTTTTTGATATTTTTGGTTTCAATTCTAGATTAGAACAAAAAACCTATAAACCTTAAAAATATCTTCAGTATTACTCGACTAATACAACAAATTATTTGGTCAATTTCCTTCTATATTAATTTCATAAAACTATCAAAATACAAAATGAGAATAACCATTTAATTCCAAATCATTTTATTCCCATTCCTATTCCTATGTGATTCCATGATCAATGTTCAATGAGTGTACAAAATGAGCGGTAAGAAAGGAGAGATAACCACAATGGCCGCTTCCTTTTGCCTCTTGATTAGTAGTTGTGTGCTAATTAATAATCATTACATCTTTGCTTACAATAACCACATAAGAAAACACACTAAACAAAGGAGCAATTTTGAAAGTTCATCTAAATTACAAGTGTCAACCACTAAAAAAATATTATATTTTTATTACCCACTAAAATATATTATTTGTTTACCTTGGTCAAATTGACTTTATTTATTTATTTTTAATAATGTTGAACTCTTTCATCTAAAAAAGTAACCCAACCCCATCATCAAAGGGCTAATGGGACAGTGGGTCTATTAAAAAAATGGCCAGTTACTTATTATATTGATATGCGTGGTTATTGGCTAGTTACTTAAATTTATTTTATAGCTACATTTGAATCTTGTAGTGAATTAGGGTTTAGCTTGTCCTATATTACGCACTATTGAAGTATGTTATCAATTTTCATGTTTCATGTCACATTATTGATAGAAATGATAAAACAAAAAGATTATGCTCGTTTACAAGCATTTATTTTCACCTCTCAAAATACATCTTATCCTCTGATTTTCTTCAAAACGATATTTACTAAGATGAGTGTTGGCTATGACATTAACAGCTCAAGCCAATTAACTTGCTGAACTAACTTGTAAAGCTATCAATTCACACATCCTATATATATGGTTCAAATATTCAAGGTGTAGCTGCAACAAAAGGTAACTTTTAACCATTACATTCAAAGAAGTTGTAGCCCTTATAAATTCAGAAAATGCAAAATCTCCAAGCTGTGCACAATCTAACTGTGGCATCTGAAAATATGAGCTTCCAGCACTGTATCTTCTCTATTAATCAGCTCAAAGATGCAAACATCTCCACCTTGCAAGTTATTTTCCCTTGCAAATGCGGGCCAACCAGCAGAAAACTTGGCTGATGATACGCGCGAATGACATATGATCAACTTTACATGCCATGATCTTTCACCCACCTGTATCAACATATTTTTCTCCCTTTCTGTAGTACACCTCATGTGGAAGGCTTTTGGTACAGACTGCATAATATATTAGTTTCAGCACAATCAGAACAGAATCTGGTGGTTCATTAGTATAAAACCTACAAACTAAAATATAAATGATTTTTAACATTTGGAGAATGTTGTTTTTAGATTTTTTGCAAGATTGGTCATGTGTTTTTTAGCATTATATAGTGGTTAAAGAGTTTGCGTAACATTTAAAAGTGTTGCTATACATGTCAAAATGTTACCATATATATTTTTGATGTTGCTATACATTTTATGTTGTCATTGAAAGTAATCCTGAATATTGTCAATAATGTAGTAGTGGCAGTATCTCAACTATATGCCTTCTGTGTTGCTTAACCTTACCGGTTTGCTACCCTGCATATGACAAGGCCTCCAAACTGTGAAAAAGGGATTGTCTGACTCAAAATTTTCAGCTTTTTCGAGAACTCTGGTTGTCCCATGCTTAAGCAATGATGTTGAAGTTCTTTCAGTACTCTTCACACCTGTGTTATGCCAACAAAACCATTTACAGTCAGTTCAGGAATTTGCTATTCTGCAATTTGAAATATGTGAGCTTACATACTTACTGAATTTAACTTGAGATCTGAATTGGTCACACAAGTTAGGGTTCTCTGATTTAACTTTACTAGTACGAATATTTTTTGTCTCAATATCCGGGTTTCTCTCAGGTTCTGCGCGAGCAGCTTTACTCCCTTGAGCTGTTTCAAGAGAAAACATGACAATTTTTTGTTCTGTAGATCAAATAGGACAATGAAGTTTTATAACAATATATTTTTTACCTGAATAAATTGAATGAGCTTCGTCTTTAGTGTCTCGAAATATTGTAATATCAAATGTAAGCTTGATTCTATGAATGAGCTCAAAGAAACAAACATCACCTATTTTAAAATCATTATCCATCACAAATTGCTTCCATCCATGAGAAAATTCTGGGCAATGTTGTCCCTGGGAAAATCTAGACTTGTATTTGACAGACCAAAGTCTACCATCTACTCTCCGAAGGGTGACAAGCATAGTATTCTTTTCGACATTGAAATATTTCTTGGCAAATTCCAATGGTACACGCTGCCGTAGAAATCATGAAATAGAAATAGAAATTATTTCATTGAAATCCTTTTTTTTTTTATTTTTTTTATTTTTATAAGCATTGAAAACCTTTTTGTAAGAACCATTTTTGTTCCTTTTTATAAAAATACTCCAAATTTCCAACAAACGTAAATAGGAAATGTTAGACTTTCTGCTTTGCCAATTNACATTGAAATATTTCTTGGCAAATTCCAATGGTACACGCTGCCGTAGAAATCATGAAATAGAAATAGAAATTATTTCATTGAAATCCTTTTTTTTTTTATTTTTTTTATTTTTATAAGCATTGAAAACCTTTTTGTAAGAACCATTTTTGTTCCTTTTTATAAAAATACTCCAAATTTCCAACAAACGTAAATAGGAAATGTTAGACTTTCTGCTTTGCCAATTTTAATGGCACACTATGGCCACACAAAAAAATTGAATGGTACACATTGCCAGACTCTTTCTTGCTGATGTATAAAATTTTCTTTCTGAAATACATCAAGAAAGATGGAAAGCATAGATATCATTTCAGGTGAAGCTTACCAAATTTGATCCACCAGAAGCATAAGATTTTTGCATGACAACCTTGAAAAATGGATTTCGAAATTTGGAAGACATAGCATTTTCAAGAGCCTCCTTTTTCACAGTGTTCTGCATCCTTCTAGGTACCATAGATTTCAGACTTTTCCCTGAAGTAGGAAGGTTTCTCCTCCCCTTGTGGTTTTGTGACAACCCTTTTGTATCATCCACAGGGCAAATAGATTAGGAATCACGAATCATTAAAAAAAAAAAAAAAATTAAAGGAATCCAAGAACACTTGTATACAGGTAAACCAATTAACATATCACATACCTTGTGAAAATGAGCAACTTGGATCTTCAGGAGCTCGGTAAATCAAAACTTTGAATGAAAGTTCAATGCTATTGGTCATCTCAAAAACACAAGCATCACCCACTTTCAGATTATTATCTCTGGCAAATTTATTCCAGCCAGAAAGTATTTTATGACCATTATATATAGCAGACCAAGTTCTCCCCTCCAAGACTTCAAGGATCACAGTACCTTGCTTTTTCACTATATGTTCATCTGCAAAATTTAATGTATATTCTGGATTTTTTTTATTTGACAAGGTGAATAATCAAAGAGCAGAGAAAAGAAGTTAAGTTTTTGCTTCAACGGAAGTATAACAAAAGATTATTTATTGTAGTTAAAGAAGCTAAATCCATGGCCTTGCATGTTTCTAATGGAAAGCTCACCAATGGAGACTTGTTGGAAACATATGATGGCTGAATGATTAGTATGAAAAATGGATTTTCAGATCTGAAAGTATTTGGTCTCTTTAAAGCTTCGGTCTTTTCAGTAGCAGTTAATGTTTCCATCCTTGTTTTTTGCTTAGAATTTGGGCACTTCTTGTTGGTGAAAACATTTCCTTCCATGTCTTCTTCTAAAATTTCTTATCAGCATCAAAGAAAAATAGCTACACTAAGCTTTCTTTACCCTAAACAAAACAAAATGATACAGAAATTGAATAGGACATAGAGATATTGAAAAGCATACCTTCCAATTCTTTCTTGGTGGAGTTCACATGTTCATTGCCATTAATTGATTTCTCTAGTTTTGTACCTTGATATTGTCTACCTTCAGTTTGAACATGAAAATGTACACTTTTCAGACTGGACCAACGTTCAAAATCTCCATTTGTGCCGACTTTTAGTTTCTTTTGAGGCCGAGGTGACGACAATGGTGATTTCAATTTAGCCTTCAAGTCTGGAGGTTTTTCATCCAAGATTTCAACCGAGTCATCACTGAACTGATCATCAAGGTTGTGCTTTTCATCATAAGGAACATGAGAAGGATACTCTATTTGTAGGGTAGTCTTATCAAATAAGAGTACATCAAAATGGGAAGTTTCTTCATACTTGAACATCACTAAATGTCCTTTTTCTAGAGAGTAATACCTAACAAATTCTTTCCAACCATTTTGAAACCAAATATCACCATCACTCTTTGTCCAAAATATTTTCCATTCAGTACCATCTGGAGGCTTCAAAAACACTGGATTTGACAGATTAAACCCATATTTGCTGGTAAATTTTCTTGGAATCCTCTGTGAAGAACCTATTGTTAGTATGAAATATAATAACACTAGTACTGAAAATCATAGTTAGTTAGTCCATTTCATTAACAAAAGCATTGTGTTTGATCATCAATACACACAGGTCCTATACTCTTTCTAATTCTTCAAACTTGCTTCCAAAGTTAAGAGGCTGTTATGCTTTCATAAACTAACCATGTAAGTTGTAACCTAAAGCATACTAGGCCACATCATGTGAGCAGATCATGGGTGATTGACAAGAAGAAAAAAGACCCTAAGAGCTAGAGGTCCATGTATTTGATACAATAAACAAATAATGGATGAAAAAGATATAAACTGGAATGCTTACGAGCAATTGGAGACAACGTTCGAGGAGAATCCTGAAGAAATATATTTCGTTTTGCTGGTGATGAAGAGAAGCCATGGGATTTGGAGCTGGTGGCCTGGTGCTTTGTCTTTTGTACACTAATATACCTGCATTTTGCAGCTACCAAGTATAAAATAAATGCTTGTCAGATATTATCCATCAATGTAAGTAAGTAAATTCCAAGGCTCGAGAAATTCAATCTATTGATTAGCGATATCATTCATTGATATCTCATAGATTCTGCCTTTCTAAATTCTTATTATTGGCTTTTCTTAGGGTAGGCAGTTAATAATATTATACCAAAACTTTTATTTTTATTCTTATTGTAGAAAATGAACAAAAACGTCAATTTGAGTATTTTAATTCTCATAGTCAAAAAAAAATAAAAGAGTATTTTAATCCTTATAATTAAATATGGAATGATGACTGATTAGTTGTTTGTAAGTTAATTATTAAATACGATAGTTATGAATTGTTTTTTNATAGTTATGATTTTTTTTTTTTTTTTTTACGAAATAACTCAACAACATTTGCCTCCTAGTTGTCATTTTGGCCTTAAAAACATGTTTAAGTCTGAGATTGATTATGGGTTTTTGATTTAAATGTGATTTATTTTTGGAGGAAAACTCAATTAAACTGAGCCAAGAGAGCTCAGAGGAAACTCTAATGGTGGTTCAGCTTCTGCACACCAAAGGTAGAAGAAGATCAAATAAATGGCTAGAGAAAGACCTACGCGCGTGGATCTACTCCCTGGACATTTTTCCACACTTTTTTTAACAGAATCCTCTCACTCTCTCATATTTAATTTTTGATGGTGCAATTTTAATTTTTCAGGGGTATTGAGTTTTTATTCTATATTTTTTTTTTGTCACTGTACTGCTATTCTGCCCAACAAATATACAATTTTTTTCAAATTGGTTTGTCTATCAGTTGAATAACTAATTAACTTAAATTGACGTAAAATTGCTTGAAATTATACTTTTCATTCATCAATTTTCTATTAATCAAGTTCAATTGATAAAGGATTTTAGGAAATTGAATTGAAGATTTTCAATTTTACACTAATTCTATGAAATTAAATATTTCAATTAAACGCCACTAATTAATCTCAATTGACATGGAATCCCTTGAAACTATACTTATTATCTATTAATTTGTCTCTTATTAAGCTCAATTGAAAAGAAGTCTATGAAATTAAATAGAAAAATCAATTCAATCTAAATTGAGATTAATTAGTAACTCAATTCCTTCTTGATCTCAATCATAGAATACTTTTTATTTTATCTTAATTAGTGACAAATCCATAATGAAAAAAGGGAGTTCCAATCAATCCCAATTCCTTCTCATGGGATTATGCACAAACCCAAAAAGCTCAAACTGTTGCTATGATTTATTTATTCAAGTCTGATAAGGTATTTTATCCCCTTCATTTTATTTTCTTAGAGGGACGAACATGATGATGTTTCGCTTTCTTCTCTCTTCCATATATTGATTCATGCACTCTTCCAAGCATTGCTTGAAATGAGTTTGGAAGGCAGCAGTCCCATAGGATGTTCTTTTATTTGCGAACCTTCTGCATTTTTTCTTACAAGTCACTTGGCCTTCAGCATGTCTTGGATCATTGGCTGGCAACGAAGCAGCTAGCATCCCCATAAACCATACCATCATCAACACAGCTACACTGATCTTCCACACATTATTTGCAGCCATCACTACTACTTCTTCCACACTTAACTTCTATGAAAATATCAATTAAGCAGGTGAGATATATATATATATAAATGGCAAGGAAAGAAAGAAACTGACTTTTGAAAATTTAGGGTTTTGATTTCACGAATTGTTTGCCTTTTCGGAATTCTTAATTATGATTTCCTTGTGGCCCTTCATTAACATGAAACAAGCAAGTGCAAGAAAGTTGTTTGATAAATTATATATATATATATATATATATATATATATATATATTCAAGTGACCTCTGAATATTTTATCAAAAAATTGATATGTAACTTAAATTTTTTTTATAGGGTAATTAAATTAGTAATAAATGAAAAATTAATAAGAATGAAAGTTCGTTAGTCATTTTTAAATTTACTCGTTCATAATGTTAGATATAAAATTATTCTTAGGCTTTCACTTATATCAAAGCTTCTTTAACTAAGCGGTCAGGAGATCGAATCCTTTTGTTTCCACTTTCTTAATTAAATTGAAATTTTAAAACATGATATAAATAGGCATATGTTTTATACACGCTTCAAGTCTAATGGGCTTTTGTGCATGGAGGCATATTAGATATAAAATCATTCATAGGCTTTCACCTAAAAGCTTAAGTTTTTGGGTTGAATTAGTTCTTAACACATTATACAAACAAATGTGTTGCATGTATGCTTAGACATGTAATTATTTTATAAATTTATCATGTTTTTATATATTAAAAATCAAAAGGAAGAGTAAATATTCAAGAGGGATATTTTTGGCAATCAAAAGATTTTGCTATCCGTAAATTACAAATGTAATTTCTCTTTGATCTGATAATAGAAATAATGAATAATGCATAAAAATAACATATTCATGGGAGAGGGACATAAAAAAAAAAAGAATAAAAAGGAGTTTAAATTAAGAGAAAGAATTTGAAAATGGTATGAATTGTAACAAAAAATTTCTCAAAGATAGAAAGATTCTGCTTGGAGAAGATTTTATGGAAAGAAAAGTTATTTAGTGTAATCCTAAGAAAAAAATTAATGAGAGTATAATTAATTTTTTAATTTTATAAAGGCAAAACTTTTTAAAACATAATGTGTTTGGTGCAAAAAACCAATGAAGACAAAAAAAGGAGGGGGCAAAGAGAGTATTTTAGGGCATTTAAAAGCTTATGCCCCTTCATATTTTTATATGTAGTGTAGATAGATACATATTAATGAGAAGAAATCTATCAAGGAACTAATTGAGAAAGTGGAGGTAGAAAAAGATTCGATATCTTAACCGATTTGGCAAATAAGCTCTACTACTATATCAAAAATAAATTTAACATAAAAGCTTAATTTGTTAAGTAAAAGTATTAGAATAATTTTATATCTAATATGGTGCTACACACAAAACTCTTTTAGGTTTAAAGCGTGGATAAATCACATACTGATATAATACATTATGATAAAATTTTAATTTAAATAAAAAAGTGATGGCAGTAGGGGATAGATAAGCTTTATAAGAAGTACAAAGCTGTGCAAACCAAGGAAGTCGCGTCTGTAGATAACTAACAACACTCCTCAACTGAGAAAGTTTAAAGAAAACAAATTAAAGATTGTAGTTGTGGATTCAAGTACTCTAGCCCACAAAGAATACTACTACTCAAAAAAAGATCCTCAATTGATTGGAGAGATCCCTAGTCCTCTCTCTGTTTTTCTTCCCTATGTTACCTCATCAAGATTTCTTTTCCTTGCCCTCGCTTTTGTATTGAACGAGAAGCTGGACTGCCACTCTTACCAAGGATCTTCCTTTTCCGAGTAGGCTATTTCATACTCCTTTCTTAAGGGAATTCAGTTAGTTGAAGGGTGTTGAGTCCCCTCTCCATCATACTCCATTCTTCGATAAAATTTAGGTAAAGTTTTTTAAGTGTTTGTAGTACTATTCTCTTATTAAACCATTACATATGTATTATTTTTATAATTCAATATGTATTATTTTTATAATTCAATAATTACTTTAATGTCATGTCAACATTTTTCACCAAAATATCCATTAGTATAATATGGTTATTATATTTATACTCGAACATAATAATCAGATACTAAACAAAATATNAAACAAAATAATTATATATTTTATCCATAATAATCACATATTAAATATACTACACATAATAACTATATAATTAAATTTTATAGATTATAAATACACTAATTCAGCCAAGCTGAGAAAGCAGCACTAATCCTTCCAGGAAAACATCCTTGCCTATCACACGCTTCAACTATACCACCGACATTATTTATTAATTTATCTTAATCTTCATACACGCTTTCAGTTATTGAAAACAAACTAGGAAGGATTTTTGAGACTTCAATTTTGTTTCTTCAAGAAAACAATCGGAGAAGGAGAAGATCACAGAGCACACTAAGCTACAGCAAAACCCAGACTCTATTCAGCTCATAATCATGCACTGGCTTCGAGGAGATTCAATTGGTAGAGGAAGCTTTGCTACCGTGAATTTTGCACTTTGCTCTGAGTTTCCTTCTACCACCGTCGTCAAATCCTCTGATGCCACCACCTATTCTTCTCTCAAGAACGAGAAACAAGTCTTAGATGGCCTCGGAGTTTGCCCAGAAATCATCACCTGCTTCGGCGACGATTGCACCATCGAAAACGGTGACGAACTCTATAATTTGTTTCTAGAATATGCCGCTGGTGGTAGTCTTTCTAATCAGCTCAAGAACCACGGTGGCCGATTACCGGAATCCATGGTTCGCGGATACACAAGATCCATAATCAGAGGACTCAAACATATTCACGATAAAGGGTTTGTCCACTGCGACATAAAGCCTGAAAACATTCTTGTGTTTGGCAATGGTGATGTGAAAATTGCAGACTTTGGACTTGCGAAGAAAACAGGAGAAAAAAAGAGCAACTGTGAATGCAGGGGAACTCCTCTGTTTATGTCCCCAGAAGCAGTAAACGATAATGAGTATGAATGTCCTGGTGATGTGTGGGCTCTTGGCTGCGCAATAGTGGAGATTGTAACAGGGAAACCTGCTTGGGATGTCAAGAACGGATCGAATATTTACTCGTTGTTGATTCGAATTGGGGTTGGAGAAGAATTGCCACAAGTTCCTAAGGAGTTGTCTCAAGATGGCAAGGATTTTCTAGCTAAGTGTTTCGTGAAGGATCCCAGAAAGAGATGGACTGCAGAGATGCTTTTGAAGCATCCCTTTGTTGCGGGAGACGAAGAACTATCATCGCCAAGATGCCACTTGGATTTCCCAGATTCATCGGAATCAGACTAATAGGATTCCTTGAGTTTGATGTATAGAACATGATGATTGAATGTAAGATTATTTTGACAAAGAAGAAGGTTTAAAATTGTTGTGTTGTTTAAAAACTGACATGTATTTGTTCTCTATTGGGAATCAAAGAATGAGATTTTCTTTTGGAATACAAGTTGAATTCCTCTGTCCCATCCCAGGTTTTTAATCTTTGCGTTGTTTAACTTTAGTTTATTGGTTGGTCTCAAATCTCTGTGAAAACAGATCTTCTACAAGCTATTTCACGCGTTAAATTGGAACCCTAGATTCGGTGATGCATAGATGTTGTTGCAGTTAAGAGTTTTGGAGTTAAAATTGGTTGTTGTCTGCTCTGGTTGATGTTGTGGTTGAAAACTTGGACAAATTTTGTTCTAGTTTTGTGTTTATCCTGCATCTTCTTCGACAATGGAGTAAATAAAGGGAACACGTAGTTCTAGGTTTAAATAAAAAATAAAAATTTGTACAATACTCTAAAGTCTAAACTAGTATTGTGCTCCATAATATGGATATTTCATCAAAGCCCGCAATATATATAGAGGTGGGAAATAGGCTAGGCTTGATGGGCTGGTCTATTTTGGCCCAAAAAAAATAGGGCTAGATTCTTAATATCCTAACTTAAATAGAATTGGACTAATTTGACCTGCGACCCAATCAAGTTCGTGTAGGACCGATCCTTTTTTTTTTTGTTTTGAAAGACTACCAAATTATATTAGTATGTATTTTTTAATTTTAAAGTATATACTATTATAATTTTTTTAGTTACTTATACATCCTTATTTTAGATTTACACTTACTGGCATTTTTTTTTATATGTCTTTGATTCTTAATTTTAATTTTATTTATTACTTTATACAGATTTTATTTTGTTTAATTAGATTCATTAGTAATTTAAACTTAAATTTTTGTTAGATTTTAGCCTAATTGTAAATAAAAATAATTAAAAAACTTTTTAAAAAAATTGAGCCGGCCCATTTAGACTCACTGCTCGTGTAGGGCTAGGTTGGGCAAGCAGTTTGTTAGCCCGAATAAAATCGGGCCAATTCGGCCCGATCTGTTTTCCACCAATGAATATATAGGAACTATCAAATTTATAGAGTACTTACAAGAATCCCCATAACTAACTCAGGATTGGAAGACTGGATAATAACTCTTATCACAAATAATACCAAATTACACTAGAAAACTCGATGGAAAAATGGGTTGATAGTGATGAAAAAGGATGGTGTATAAGGAATTTTAAGAGTAATGTGGACTAGGTTGATTACCACGGAAAAGAACCAGTAAAAATATCAACCGAAAGCATAAGAGAACTGCAAACGTAAACTGAACCTGGAAACTAAAAGAAAACCATAAAGCAAAACAGTCAACATGAATACAAGTTTCAATTGAACTTCTGTGTTGCTGGTTGTTAGAGTTCTGGAAAGCCTTGTCAAATGCACCAACCATCTAGTTATAGGCTCTTAAACGATGGTAGCTACTCAGGCAAGTGTTAAACTCTGATTTAATAACCGTCAGTGCACTCTATACAACTTGATCAGCTTGCGCATTGGTCATTCGTCTCTCAAATGCCTCCACTACACACGTTTAGGGCTTCACCAAGTCAATTCAAAGGGATTTAAGCTGCCTTACGAGAATTGCTGGAAAATGCATCTATTAGCATACTACAATTACAGAAAAAGCCGTTGTGGTGGCCTCCACAACCGCAATATAATGGGTGCAATTGTAGTTGTGAACTATAATTTGAATACATGCTATTTATATTTGAATTTATCTTAATTTTTACAATTTTAATTTGAAGCCTTCTTTAGGTTAGGGGTTTCTCTCACATATATGAGAGAAAAACACACATAAAGAAAACTGCTAGGTGTAGTTAAGTAGCGAAAAAAAATTAAAGTGAAAGGTCTTTTTAGAACTTAAAATATGTGGTGAAAATCATGAATCATAAAAGATTTTTTTGTATTATTTGAGTCTTTCAAAGTTTAAAAAATTGATCAAAATAATTATTTTTAATGACCTAAGTGATAGTTTAAAATTATTATTTTAATCAATACTTTTACTTTTTAAGAACTCAAGTGATATAAAAAATAAATAAATTTCAAAAACTTAAATAATTTTCACTAGGTTTTACTTAAAAAATTAAATGAAGTAAAAGTCCATTCATTGCAATGCTCAAATGACCTCAACACAGGGAGACCAAAATACTTAGTCACAAGTGTTGCAGGCATGATCAGAGCGCTAATTTCACCTTTGTAGGAGCATCACACAAATGCTCTCAAATAACCGAAGAACAGGGCACTTCCCGTATAAACAGATAGTGTGACATGACAATTGGCAACTCATTGGCATCAAAGTTGCCTCGTGCCAGACCCAGACGTCCTTGGTAGGGACCACACGTTAGCAAAGTAGCATATTATCTAATCACCTCAAATATTTCAAAAAATAAAAAATAAAAAAATTATAATTTAATCACCTCGCTTATTATCCTATGTTTGCGTTTTCAAGGATAGTAGTCACCACAAACTTAGCTTTTACTACTGAGAAATATCACCAGTCATTCTACACAAAAGCTCATGAGCAGCATGATGAACCTTCTGGAAGCAAAACGTACGAATACGATATAACAACTGAAGACGGATCACATATTGAGCTGGTGTGTCCATATCAATACACAATAGCCCTTCACCTTGGCACACGATTTTTTTTTGAAAGATTTTGACAAGTAGGCTGAGTCTTGTCATTCGTCTAAACTTGGGTAACTTGCTTTCGTCATTTAACTCCTTGCTTAAAATTAACTTTTTGCTTATCAAACCCATTCTTTTTTAATTCTAATGGGCAGATATGTTGAAAGCATTTCTACAAGAAGCCAAGTGGCAACGTGATAAAGATTTACCCTCATTTGAGGACTACCTAAAAAATGCATGGGTGTCGGTGTCAGGCATAGTAATAATTGTGCATTCCTATTTCATGCTCAATCACAATATCACCAAGGAGGTACTTGAGTCATTGCAAAACCCCCATAATATCCTCCGTACTGCATCCACTATTTTTAGACTTTGTAATGATTTGGGTACTTCAACGGTATTACCCCTTAATTACCATCTTAATTTCCACTAATTATTAGAATTATATATAACTAAGCTTTTTAATTTGCTCTTGTATTGCAGGCAGAGTTACAGAGAGGTGAAGCAGCAAGTTCAATAGTGTACTACATGCATGAAATTGGTAATAGTGAGGAGCATGTGTACAAATGCATAAGCAGTTTGCTTGACATGGAAGAAGATGAACAAAGAGCGAGTCATAGATTCTCCATTCACAAAAACTTTCAAAGACACAACAATTAACCTTGCTTGAATTTTCCAGTGCATGTGTCTGAATGGAAACGAGCATGGAGCCCCGGATACCAGATCAAAAAACCGAAGTCAGTCCTTGATAATTGTACTCTTTACACTCAAGAATATATAACACTATATTTGTAACATTAAAATTTCTCGAATAATGTTATTTATAAATAAATGTTTTTATAAAATTTATTTGGAATCATATAAATTTAAAAATATATATAATCAATTTAAAATTATATTGCACGGGTACAAGTAAGAGTTTTGTATCCAATACAGAATGAAACGCTGATATAATTACTTTATTTTTTAGATTGTTTACATAAACATCTATTAATCTTGTTCGGGTTGCCCAATGCACCTATCAATATGGAGATGGAGTTGGAAGGCCAGATAGCATATCAATGAACAAAGCCAATTCATTGATAATAGATCCAATTTTCTAGCTCCATGCAGCCAAATCAGTATCACGATTCAAGTTTGATTAGCCTAGTAATTTCCATTTCCGTCAGTTCATGTTGGCAAAAGATTAGTTATTCATCTATTGCCAATTAAGTATTATTAAATTTACTGTTCATAGAAAATCATGTTGATATATGTGGCTCATTATAATTAATCTTTTTCAAATAATCATCACTCATATTAATAATAACCATATTGCCACTTAAAAAATATAATTTTGATAAGACGAAAAAAGTGCCAATAATACTAAGCTATAGATATTTTTTTTACTTAAAGAACTCATAATAATTTTCAAAATTGTAAATATAGTTTGATAAATATTAATAAAACAAGCGCAAGGAAAATCAAACCCTTCTAGAATAGCATGTGTGGTCTTGAGCCTTTTAAAAGGACGGAATCACATTCTTGTTTTTATTTTTTTTAAAAAAGGTGGTGGGGTGTGGGGACAGAGGCACATCACCTCAAAATTTTCAAAAAATAAAAAAGGTCAGAATTTAATCACCTCGCATATTATCCTGTGTTTGCGTTTTTAAGGATAGTAGTCACCACAAACTTGACTTTCACTACCGAGCAATATCGTTAGTCATTCTACACAAAAGCTCATGAGACCTTCTGGTAGCAAAACGTACGAATACGATGTAACAACCGAAGACGGATCACATATTGGGCTGGTGTGTCCATATCAATACACAATAGCCCTCTACCTCGGCAAACGATTTTTTGTTTTTTTAAAAGATTTTGACAAGTAGGCTGAGTCTTGTCATTCGTCTAAACTTCTGATAACTTGGCTGCCACTTCACCAAGATCCCTTTCCTCTTTTTTCTTCTCTTTATTTTTAACCACTCTTGTGTACTATATAAAGGGGCACACATATCGCAATAAACACAAGAAGTAACTTGCTTTATCCGGAATATAACGTAGACTAATAGCATGGCAAGTTCTTTAATATGTTTGCCTTATCAATGCTCATCCTCACACACGCTATTTAGTACTAGATTTCCCCTAAAGAGACTACTCCCACCACAGAGAACATCTCTTGCCAATCCTAGACCTTCTCAGCTCACTTGTGCTGTCAACGCACAAGATTCCCCGTCAACACAAGATCGGCGATTTGCTAATTACCAACCAAATCTCTGGACCTACGATTTTCTCTAGTCACTAGAAAATAATCTTGCGGTAACATTTAAATTAACCTGATCTTCTTTTTTCTTAAACCACTTTCTTCTTGTAAACCTCCCCTCCCCCCCTTTCCCTTTTCAAAAAAATAAAAGAGAATTATGTGTATTTTACCATGCACATATTATCAACGTAGGTGGAGACACTACAAGAGAGAGCAAGAAAGCTGGAGGAGGAGGTACGACGTATGATTAATGAAGTAGATGCAGAGCCACTAAGCTTGCTTGAATTGATCGACAATGTCCAGCGGTTGGGACTGACCTACAAGTTTGACAAGGACATAAACAGAGCCCTTCACAGCATTGCTTCATTGGGAAATTTGAACGATGAAAATGAGAAAAGCCTATATGCTACTGCTCTCAGCTTCCGGCTTCTAAGACAACATGGCTTTGATGTCTCCCAAGGTTTATTATTCAACTTAAATTTCCAAGTCATAAATATTATGAGGGAAATCATAAATCATACGTAGGTTTCGAGAATTTTGATGAAAAGACACTTAGGTCAATTCCCTTAGCACTAGATAATTATTTTGTTTATATTTAAATATAATAATCACATACTAAAGATACTAATTACATAATATTAAAAGATATTTTAATCATCTGTCATTATGCTCTTGAGCATCTTTTCCTCGAAGTTCTTGCACTTGGGAATTTTCTCATATTTAATAATCAACACTATTTATAATCTAGAATCTAATAATTAGATTATGATTCTGTGTACTGCAGACATGTTCAGCAGTTTTAAGGATGATGAGGGAAAATTCAAATCTGAAATTAGGAATGATGTGGAGGGAATGTTGAGCCTCTATGAAGCATCACACCTCGCCTTTGAGGGAGAAAGCCTCTTGGATGAGGCAAAGACATTTTCAAGAACACATCTCAATCTAAAAGAAGGCTTTGGGACCAATATGGCAGAAAAAATCAGTCATGTGTTGGAGCTTCCTTACCACCAAAGACTGCATAGACTTGAAGCGCGATGGTACATTGATACACACGATAAAAAGGAGATCGGAAA